>JAECUM010009718.1:0-52287 GCA_016617855.1 Megalonaias nervosa | reverse complement strand
AAATGTATCAGTTCACAATGACTGTCTTCCTTGAAATTTGTTGACCAAATTCTGTTAATTCCGTATGTAAGGACAGAGCTATTTATTTTATAACTACTTGGATATATACAGTACATACTTATTTGTAAGTTAAATCCTACTGCAAACAACACAGACCCAATCTGGTAGACCAGGCTCCATATTTATTTTACTGATTACTCCTAACAAACTGCACAAACCCAGATCTGTCAGCACATGATGCTACAGCAGACTTGGGTTCGTGCAGTTTGTAGCTATACTCAACTTAAAAGTGAGTATCAATGGTAAACACATAAAATAAGCTGGAAAGTCCTTTCAAATTTGTTAAAGAACAATTACTTTATGAAAAACTACCTTGCTAATATCTCAAAAATATTACTGACATTTTTTTTACTTTTGACCATATTGCACAGAATGGAAACTAATGGGGTTAGACCACCAATTCATTTCCAATTGAATGTAAATTATGTTAATCTATTAAAAATTAAAAGCAATAATTTTCTTCATTAGATTGGAAAACAAATCACACATGCTTCTATTCATTAGAGTTCAAGAATTGCTGTATCCCTGAAACAGGTGTTTTGCAGCATTTTCTTGAGCCTCATGCTGCTAAACATGCAGACTCCCTAATCTGCACCTAATAACATAGCCTTGCACAAAGAGTCCATGTTATTTTGTCAGTAGGAAATTATATACAGGATATCAAAATAAAAGTAAATATTCTGTTGTCAGCTATAGTCCATTAACTGAAGTTCATGAAATGTATAATGGAAGAAAAGCAAATGCATCTACTATTCAATGGAAGCATCTCAAACTATTTAGTACTGTATTTTGTATTCCCTCACCAGTAGCCTGGTTCTCTGGGTATAAAATAATTAGTGGCCAGATACCTATACCAAACACCAATTTTCTAGATTATTGTGTACTGACAATCTTAAACACCAAGTATGCACTATACTATTTTTGAGTGGTATTCTAAGCACACAAAATGATAATAATTGATACTTGTTTGATGCCAGTAGATGATAACAATGAATGTTGGATTTCAAGAAATATTTACCATTTTCATAGTACCTTACAGATCTAGATAACTGAATAAATGCAGTGATTTTATTAGTTTGTCTCATGTTTTTTCTTAATTCCCTTTGTGTCTGCCATACTCATATGGCATGAAATATACACCTATGGGCATTATGTAATTATAGGTTAACTGCATTTGTATGGGAAATATGAATGAGTTTTTCGGAGTAATACTGCAGAACCTTTGGAGTGCAGTAATAGTCTGAAAAAACAGTTCATTTTTCCCCATACAAATGCAGTAACCTTGTCATTATATACTCATTTTGTTTTTCTACCTAAGGCTTAATAATGAAAAGAACACACTGAAAGAAACAGTGTAATTGGATTTATGCTGTATTCCAAAATAAATACACAACAGTAGATTCATCAATATACACTGACAATATCAATCAGCACATAGTACTGCCCAGTGACCTTTCAACTATGTCGCGCACGGACATTAGTTTTAAAAAATTTCTCATTTTGCTTTGCTTAAAACTGAAATTTAGAGTAATATTTTGAATGAATGTGCATTGAAAAAACTTGTGCAGTTTGTCTGAAATAGGTGGAGTTTGTTTCTATGTTGATCTAACTCAATTCTGGTTTTCTGCTTGGACTGGATTTATTGGGTCAATTCAGTACAGTAAGGAGAATGTAATTCAGTTAGACAAAATTGCAGTACAATTTCGGTATGTATCAGGTTTTCCAAGACATGGATCATGTCAGTGGATTGGCAGAACTAAGAAAGTACATTTTGAGGAAATTCAAGATGCATAAATGTAAGTGTATTTATTACTATTCTTATAACCAGCTAAAGAAGACATACGTTTATGCCCTGTCACTTGTATGTTTGCTGTTGGAGGGACCCTAGCTATGACCCGTTTCATACAATGTATATCTTCTATAGCTATCCTAACACTGTATCAAAATAGTTCAACTGGGAAAATTGCAAAGCAGCTTTTGTGTGACAGTCAGGCTAGTCAGTTGAAATAATGCATTTTCTTTGTCTTGGCTTATTGACTCTGAAGCTCTTAGTTTCCTTCCAAAACCATCAGTTGCATTGTTTTCTCAAATTGAGTGTTTTGATTGACTTGTAAAATGGTACATCTCTGATAGATATGCAATAGCCCTTGGGCTCAATATGCTTTTCTATGCTATTTTTTATACACCCTAGAGAGCACTGGTCATAGTATGAACCATTCTATGTTACAAGTTACAAATACTGCAATCTCCTAAATGTATCAGTTCACAATGACTGTCTTCCTTGAAATTTGTTGACCAAATTCTGTTAATTCCGTATGTAAGGACAGAGCTATTTATTTTATAACTACTTGGATATATACAGTACATACTTATTTGTAAGTTAAATCCTACTGCAAACAACACAGACCCAATCTGGTAGACCAGGCTCCATATTTATTTTACTGATTACTCCTAACAAACTGCACAGACTGTTTAAATGATCAGAATGGTATTTTCAATTCATGTCTCTCACGTCTGTTGATGACATTGAAAATATCATTTGTTTGTTTGAAAGTTTCATCTGTGACTCAGTGAACTTGCCCACATTGTTAACTTTTTCATCTCTACTTTCATGTGGATGAAACAGCTTGTTTAGTTTATTCACAAACAAATGTAATAAGCCAAAAGCTAAAGCATCTGCTATGTGAACGTACATTGTTTGTTTACATTCAAAGTAATTCTTAACACACCATTGTATTTTTAGACATGTATTGTGCAATATGAAGCCTTACAATATTGAATAATACTGAATGACAATATAAAGTTAACAGAGAAATAAATGAACATATAATAATAAGTATTAAATAACAAAACCCCGTTTTCATCAATTCTGTTGCAAAGATGATATTTTGGATGCCAAAAATGTTCTAAGAGTTTTTGTTTTCTTGAATCATATATTAAGAAGTATTTATGGTTATAATACAAACCCATCTAATCAACAGTTTGAGCAAAAGATGTTGCCAAGAGTGAACACAGGATATACTCACCGACCTATACTATGTTGCGATTTTAAGAAAAAGCATGTGTTCCTACAAGATACCCATACTGCGTAGAAAGCAAGTTGTCAAACAGATATTCAGAGAGAATATAAAAAAGCCAGTCACAGATAAAAGTGGAGAAGGCAGGTGGGCAGGAATGGGTGTGTGACCCCACAGCCCTCACTAAGCATTTAGCTGGTGAAATGTGGATTCAAAGTGCCAGGAAGGGTGTGTGTGTGGCCCAACAGACATTGCCAAGTGTTTTGGCTGGTGAAGAGTAAACTGGAAGTGTGGGAGTGTGTGACTCCATAAGAGGGGCCTCACCAAGTGTTCTGGTCAGTGAATGGGGAGATTCAAAATATGAGCAGGAAAGCAAAGACATGGTGTTGAATTCTGGAACAGTGAATACCTTATTTCATGTATTTTTTCATACCCTTTCATTTTTCGTTCACAATAATCAAAATAATAATTATTTAAATGTATCATAATTTTTCACACATATCACTTTGTATTTTTCGAAAAATCCATTAAATTACTGGACATAAAATTTCTACTAAGAAGATTCATGTGTGCAAAAAAGATACCGTATTGCCATTTTGTTTTTACAAAAATTAATCATAAATTGTTGGAGAGAAAAAACAATGATTGATGCATAAGCTCTCTTATTGTCATTACAACATCTACTGGTGTTTATTAACAAATGGACAAAGGACTTCACTGAACATATCTTTAAATATTATCGTTAATTAGTTCTCCTTATTAAGTCTATCACCATAACAAAACACCACGTGTATTTTAAAATGAGTTCGGAAGATCTTTGATGTTTTCTTATCCAACAAAAATTATATCTCAGTACATGCTAAAGTGAAGACCACAGACCACTGGTCAACTAGTCTTATTGTTTCATTATAGTCATACAAACAAAAAATATAAAAACCATTGTCATTTTCTATAGTAAATTTGAAAGTCACGGACTCTGTTAAATTGATTCGTATATATACATATATTTTAAATGCTTGTACTGTTTTGCCTTGGATATAATTAGCATTTTATTGCAAATCTATTCTACAATATACCCCTCTATTGTTATTATTATTGGCGAGTTCGAATAACAAGTAATGCGTATGATCTCTTGTCCTTACAACATCTGCTGTATGGACCATGGCTTCAATAGCACATTGACAGATTTTCATATCCCTGAAGAAAGCCTCATTTCCCTACTGGCAGCCTCACTGATTTAACCTCTTCTGTCGATTCTTGCCCTCAATCTGGTTTCAACTGGAATAACCAAAGCGCTAAGCATGTTTACTTACTGTATAAATAACACTGCATAGCCATGTGGTTGTTGTGACAATGTATATTGTAATTAAAACAAGAATGAATTGCTGATTTAGCGGTGTTTACTGATAATGGAATATAGTAGGGTTGTAATACATGAGGATTATCACTATCATCAGGTAACTGAAAATACAGTCTTTTTTCTCTTTGCAAAAGCTACAAATAAAAACCGTCCTGATTAAATACGGTCTTGTACACTGACAAAATTTTGCTTCATCTCTCTCTCCCTCTCTCTCTCTCTCACACATACACACACACACACACACACGCGCATTAACTAAAGCGTGATTTTCTTTTTACTGCAATTTGATGAGATTATTGTCGTTGTAAAAATACAAGTTGCACTTAATTTCCTGACAATGTGGACTCATATCTTTGCCTACAATTTACCAATAGATATTACCCATAACTAATACATGTTCAAACCATCTTAATCATTTTGCCAACATTACATAACAGCTATGTATGCTCTAAATGCAGACGAGCTTGCACTGAGACATAATCCTCTCTCTCTCATTCACTAACAACAAAAATCTTCTTGAGTACTTTTATTTTTATTGTAATTAGATTCTTGAGTTGAGAGCAGAATGAGACTGAAAATATACGTTTATTTTGTATGTTTGTACCTGTTAGGTTGTCGAGTAGTGTGTGTTCTGTAGAAATTGTTCAGGTACCATCCCTTTATTTTCCATACATGGTCAGTACCACAAAATGATAATTATTTATTTTACATTTAATTTTTTGTACACTGAAATTAATAATTATTTTTTCATGTACGAAAAATTACATGAAATACGGTAGTGTTCAACGGTGGCCACACTTAGATGTTATTTCATGAAGAATATTTAAATATATATATTGTTGACTTATGGATGAAAAACTATAAATTCATGGAGCCAAACTGTGGAGTGATATTTGGATTAGGATACAAGTGGAAATTTGACTTTGATGTGTTTCTAATATAATGCAGTGATAGAATAGTACAATTAAAAGAGATGAATAAAAGGACTGGAATCAGTTTCTATTAATCTTATTTAATTTAATACTTAATTATCATCCCTAGAGAAAGTGTTAGTGTGAATCTGTGAGTGTGTGCATTATTAGTGTTGTATGATAATAAATGTAATATTATTTGTGTATTTTCCTGTGTTTGTCTTCATTCTTTGAGTGATTATCACCTGTCCCAGACATTCACCTTCCGCTGTCTTAAGTATTGGACTAAGTGTAGAGGAGGAGTTCATGAAAATGACAGCTAAGTGGTTCATTCACTCTGCATCACTTGCCACCTTAGAAATTTATGAATGTAAGGGTCTACAATAAATGGCCAAAAATAGATGTGGCCAGAATGCCAGCCAATATTAACTCCTCTTGAAGCAAAGAAATAATGTCAAAAATGAAGAATATAATCCTAAAAGTACAAAACAGATACCAATAGTCACATTTGAAACTCAAAACATAAACTGGTCATATTACAGTGTGAACAATGAAAAAAGTAACAAGGAAAATCAAACTATTTTAACAGGAGACACTTTCATTTAAAACCAGAAAATATTTCTCGTAACATTGGGTGTCACAATTGACAAAAAATGTAGAGATGTCACAAAAGCACAATAAAAACCCTTTTGAAGGAAAAGTACAATCTTCTAAAAGAAAAACCAGGTATAGCTTTTAGTGCAGACAATGAGGAAGTTCCGGTGTGATACAAGTTTCTAAGGCTGACCAAAGCTTAAGATTTATAGTTGATATGCATGCCAGGGACTCAAACACAGGAGATAAATAGAAATTCATCAAGCTTACAAGAAAAGCATTGGCATTAAGTTTGTTTCTTATTTAGTATGTAATAATTCAGGAAAAAAATAATGAAAGCCAAATTTACCAAAAACATATATATACAGTGTGCCCCACTATAGTACGCTCCATTATAACATGAATTCGGATATAACACCATTGTGGTGTGGCTCCTGAAATTTTATATACATGTATTTTTCTTGTACGCGAAAAAAATTCTTTCTTAAAAGTACAAAAAAAACGTGAAAAGTTTATTATCAATTTGGGGAAGAGATCGCTTATGAATAATACAAGATGATCATGACATGGCTCCTGAAATTTTATATGTATTTTTCTCATACACGAGAAAATAGTATTTTTCTCTTAAAAGTACCAAAACAAAATGTAAAAAATTTATTCTGGGATCGCATAGGGCTTTGCCAATGTCGCAACTGCAATTTTTTTCCTTATTGGTGGCAAAATATGCCATCTGGCATTTTTCTTTTATTGGCGACATTGTTGGCTATTTGAACTTGTATATACAACCATTGGAGTGGAGAAATTCAGAGGCCCCATGAAAGGAAGATGCAAACTTGATAAAAAATGCACTGAAATTTATCAATTGTTACATAAACATTCTTTGTCCATATTGACAAACCATTTTTACAGTGTTGTTATATCATAATCTGCTTATGTTGACATCTAGCGTAAGTACTGTATGTTGTGAGATATCCGCTTTTTTGCTGACATTTCTGGTAGCAGAGATCAACTGGACGAGGCATTATCTCGTAATCTATCTTTCATCAGATTTTTGGCTGCTCGCTAGTAATTAATATATTTACATCAAGTGACATTTGTATGTGGATGGTATGTAAAATTCCACTTTTCACTCAGAATTAAATCCTTCAGAATTTTCAATAGTAATCCCTGTCATCAGACCAGAACACCTGCATCTCTATTGTCCGTTGACCCTTTGGTAAATTTCTGATGCATGAGTGGAAGGCAGCATCACTCCACTACCACAAATGTAACCCCCCCCCCCAAACCAAACAACATCTTCCTTGTTGGTCTATTCAATAGGGAGGGAGGAACAGTAACTACAATAGACCAAATGACAGCCAATTCCTTTTTAAAAATGTACCCAGAAAAAAAAGTTTGCTGAAATTTCAAAGAAAACGGATTACCTTTGAAGTAATGATTGTTATGAAAACGTACTAAGCAAATGGAAAAAAAAAATCATTCTCAATCATGCAATACAATTATTTTTGATGTTGCCGCCACAATAAGAAATGGGCATTTGTTTGGTTCTCAAAAGCTGTCCTTTAGCGGTGACTTCAATAACGCATGCACCCTTCATCAAAGAAAGCCAACTAAAATTTTCAATAAAAACAAAGAACCTTTCTTGAAAGAAAGTCAGTACCAAACTTAAAAGCAATGGAATCTGATGGATTTTTATATTTTTCAATGTGACTGGAGCACATTTACTGTGCAGTGAAAGTTTCCTTTTTGCAGGGAAAAGTTTATACTTACGAACGCTACCAATTCTTTACGTGATGGTGCTATATTTTTCCACTGAATTCAGACCTATATGACCTGTTACAAAATTACTGAATATTTGAAATGTGTGTGTGTGTGTGCATTTTCGATGGAATTAATTTTATCGTGGCTTCAATGTATGTGATGAGATTCGCGGGTGAGTACATGGTGTTGATACTCTGTTCATGCTATATATTAGACATGTATATATAAACAGGATACATGTATATGTACCAATCCGTGGTTCTCTAAATAAAGTAAAATATATATGTCTTCTGTTTTCACTACATGTGTATTTCTCATTTAATATGCATCGATTTAAGATGGCAACTGTGCCAATGAAACACGTATTTTACTGCCCGCATTTATTACATACCCCCCCCCCGTAAATATTTTTTGGTCAGGCCTGGCCCTAGAATGTGCGGGGCCCAAGGCAGCAAGCAATGAGCGTGGGGCCCCAAGCAAAAAAACTGCATTGCGGAGAAGCAGAGAAACATAGGGCCCAATGCGGTTGCCTCGTTCGCCCTGTCCTAGAGCCGGGCCTCTTGGGGTATATGTATCAATTTCTTCAGCTAACTGACATGGTTGCTTATAACACGGTTCGGTCTAGAACATGGTTGGGTTCTATAACTCCCAACTACCGTGTTATAGCGGGGCCACACTGTATATGAATTATAAGAAAAATGTCATCTAAATCATAGCTAACAAGATATTGTAAAAAAACAGCATTATTCTGAGAGATGGGACTCTTCACATGGTTCCAAACTGTACCATTATTGTGTTAAAAGTTTCAGACAGATGGTCTAGGGGAGGTAACCTACCCTTTGGCACAGAGTTGTAAATTTGATAGAAATTACACCATTAAAAATAAAACTGTTTAATATAACATGTTAGATCTATGTGACAAAAAAGGGTAATACATTCATACATGTCCTGTTGGTCCAGTAAGAAAAGCACATACAGGAAAGATCCAACATGAAACTACAAACATGATTTGTTGCAAAATGATACAAAAAATGTTTCTGAAATTCAAAGTGATGATGTATGCAATAATGCAGTGAATTTAGGTGTTAGGAAACATTATTCCACCATGCAACTCAATGTTGTTACATTCTGACAGAAGACAACTATAAATAAGAAAGTGATTAATACGATGACCAAAACTAAACTCCACCTCTGTGGTCAATTTCATACATCTGGAAGTTGTGAAATGTGCATATAGTGCAAATATAACTGTTCAAGTGGGTATTGGTGATAACAAATCAATGTCAATAGAGGGTCTATTATTAAACTTCAATCTCACATGGGCGCAGTAAAGCTTCATCATGCTTATTTTCGACAATTAATTGGAGTTTTACTGGAGTATGCTCTAAATTGCTCCAAAAGGCTCCATTGTCTTGTAATTTGTCATAAATCAACTTATGGTACTGAAAGGAATGGAATAATGCTCATAACTGTCAAGGATACATACACTACACCTAATAACATAGCCTTGTACCCAGAGTGTATATGATACTTTATTTTTGTCTGTAGAAAATTAAACACAGGATATCAAAATAAACATAAATATTTTGCTGTCAACTATAGCACATAGATCAAAGTTTGTGAAATATATAAGGAAAGAATTAGATCCATTTCCTAACCATGGGTGGATCTCAAAATATTTACTTCTCGATATGTTTTTGCCCCACCATTAGACTGGTTCTCTGGCTAAAAAATAATTAGTTGTTCAGTACCTAATTCAGTCTCAAAGTTTGGTTATGGTCTTATTAAAAGTTTGGAAGATTAATTTATTCGTTAATTTTCAAGCTATAATTTGTGTAGAATTATTTTCAATATGATTCAAAGAAATGACAGCAGTCTTATGCCTTTACAGAATTATAAGGAAATTTTCTAACAATGCAAGGGTGGTTTGCAGGATGTTCAAATAGATTTTACCATGTATGGGACCACTGTGTATTTTACTGGAACAGCCCTTATGTACACTTTGTGCCTTTTTGTAATATTTTCATGATGTAAATTTAGATACAGATTGCATGCAGGCAATTTGCATGTGTTTATGCATGTAAAGAGCTATTCGGCAATGTTTACACAAAAAACTCCAAAGCAAATCCTCTCCTTAAATCTTTTTTTCTTGCCTTTCTGGATTATATAATTTTGTTGATAGTAAGGAAATTTAATTAACATTTGTATTTACTATGTAGAAAAGAAGTGCCAGGGGTGGGGGTGGGTTTTGCCAGTCTGCTTGTTTGTAATCAACTCTATTAAATTCTGCTGTCGAAAATGCTTGTAATCGAACTCTATTACATTTTGCTGTCCAAAAATCCTTGCAATCAAACTCTATTAAATTGTCCAAAAATTCTTGTCCTTCTTGAAATGTTGATGGAATTCATTTAATTCAGTTAATTTTAAGTGATGTATTTAGTTCTCAAGCAGTATGAAATGCCCTCAATGATTAACCCTTCAAGAATAAACTTTTCCAGAAAACTTTCAAGACAATATGGAATGCTGCAAAATAATTATAAAATATATATATATATAGAATTTGTCCATAAAACTCCATTGGATATATTTTCTTATTTTTCACTACAAAACTACGGAGTTATTTCTGCAATGTAACTAAGGAATTCTAATGCAGTATTTCATTTGTGTGGAGTTATAAAACACACAAATCTGTGGAATTCTGCAGAGAATTCACTAACCTCTGCACATTTCCACATAGCTTTACAGAGTTAAACTGAAACTTACTGAGACTCCCCTCAAAATTGACTTTGTTTTGCAAATGTTTGGATATCTGTAAAAATGCATTTTAGTACTCAATGAAGAATATTTCCATTATGTTCTGAGGAAGTCTGCTGAGGGCTGTGTAATTTTGGCAAAAGGGGTCTGAGATTAAGCCGTCCTCAATGATAAACATAAATATATTTAAAACTTTCCGAAATGAGTTGGACATTGGTATTTATAGTAATATTTTCCTGTCTGTGGAAAAAGTTTTAAACAAAGGTTTCAAAGTATATGCAAACTGGTGGAAAACTGATACCAAATATTTTCTTTGTTGGCCACCTGAAGAAAGCATAATATATTTGTGCAAGATGGTAAAAGTTTGAGTACATCTAAATTATTTTCTTAACACGTATAAAATGCAAAAGTGTGCCTGATGCTATTTGTATTGAAGGAATGAAACATCAGTGTACAAAAAATATTAATATACCTATTGCACGTAAAATTTTGACAGTTATATTTGTTTTGCAAATGTCTGACTTTCTCACCGTTGCTCTTTCTTTACCAACATCTTTAGTCTTTGTCTACTGTGAAATACTACAATAATACCACATTGCGATTTCTCGCAAGCAATATTTTCTTATCACAGTAAACAATCTGCAGGGTTGCATCTAGATATGGAAATGTGAAAATCCACACAAAAAGAGCACAAAATATTTTAATCTGCGGTCAAAATCATACAAAAACTAAGGACTGGGTGCACATATTTATGAATCATATGCACTTCATTTTCAAGAACTGAATAAATTACCTGTTTTGCTTGTGTATGGTGTTCCTATTGTGGACAGCCAATTCAGTCGGTTGAAGAATGATAGTCTGCTGAAGAGTGATCGTAGCTGAGGATTTTGTTGAACTACCAATAGTTTAATACAATGTGATTGAACATTTTTTCAAAATGGCACCCCTTGTTGACTGACTCTGACTTTCCTTGGGTACCATCACTCTTCAAAATACTGAAATTGCAGTTAAATTTGAAAATTGCAAGCACAAGATTGTGCCTGGATTTACTTGATAAGGACAAAGCATCATAGTAAATACAGTACAAATAAAGCAATCAGGCTCTAAGATGTGCAAAATTGTTAATATTGTGTGATGATTATGTAAGATTTTCTTGAAATTTTGGCCTTCAGTTTACTGGTCAATGTTCAATGCTGTTGTAATGGAACTCCACAGCACTGATTATTATGGCATTAAGAGATTGACCTCCACGCCACCAAAGGCATGCATATCTGGATCAGTGTCTTATATCAGTAGACTACCATAATATAATGTACCAGCAAATCTTAATCTAAGTTGTCTTCTTCTATTCATGAATTTAAACAATCAAGGCAGACAGTAATGCTGGTGTATCATATATCATGTTCAGCTTTCTCTTGACCTGCAATTCCTTATTATACCTTCAAAGTGTGTTTGTGTGTGATTTAGATTTTTAATGTAGCTTTAAAAGTTTTTCAGTCATATCACTATGATGTCTGCAGTGTGGCTGTTTATAGTGATGTCTAGCAGTGGGACATCATGCCACAGACATTAGCATCATGTCTCTCCCAGTCACATTATCTTGGCACCAGGCCAACCAGTCCTAACACTAACTTTTTATAGTACCATTTTTATAAGTCTTTGGTATAACTTGGCTGGAGTTCAAACCCACAACCTCCTGCATCCAAGGCAGATGCTCTAACCACTTAAGCCACCAGAGCAGTTCTACCTTCCAAGAACAGATTTATATTGGATGAGTTTTTACAGATTCTTCATTCGTACTTTCATGTGACAGCAAAGTTCAAACATTCAATGCTATTTCAAAACTTAAAGATGGACATACAAGTGATTTACTGCATTGCAGAACTGCAGCCTGGTTACTTATTTTTTAACTGGCATGTGTAAAAACAGGAAACACATCCTAAAGAAAGAAAATTTTGGATTTTCAATTCCTACATTAACACCAGCTATGAAAAGGGACATTATGGGGGCACTATACAAATATTATGAACTTCTGAGAAAGTGGTGGGTGTAAGGTGAAGTTGTTTACATTTGCAACATGCACAGTGGAGAGAATGTTGGTATACCTCTATGTTACTTTCATGTATTGTGGCTGAAATTTCTTTGGATATTCTACTTAAGAAATTGTACATGATCCAAGCACAATGCTACCTAAAATGACTACTCCCTTGTGCTAAAAAAAATCATCCTGAATTCAACAAAAGTACACTATCTTTCGCAGTTATTAAAGTAGGAAAAATTTATTTTGCTGGACTAGACAATACCAGTTTCTGAAAGTGCAATAAATGAATTACCAAATATATATAATGTAACAAAGTTATTTGCTCTTTTATTTACAATTTACCTCTGAAATCCAGGAAGTGAAAATGACCAAGTAGAGGTTTTTGAGGTGCACATCTGAAGTAAGGCCAAGCTGTAGACTCTATAACTAATAATACACCCATCAATCACACACCAAAATAAAGGGAATTAGAGGGTCTTTGAACAATACCTAAGGTATACAAGGTCTTGTTTAAATAGCCAGAATACCAAGTGAGGAACCCCTGGGAAATTCTTTTTCTTTAAAATTCTAACAATATGCAAAATATGAAATTGTAGAGTGCCACCTATAACACTCATATTTTATTCCTATTGAGAGGCTCTGACTATGACCAGAGTAGTCTCCCTTTGTTCAGCTAGAAGGGAGAAGAGTGCACCAATTAAAAAAAGTTCTAAAGCAACCCTGAATCTGGAGACATTTTTGTGAAGAAAATAAAATTGATTGCAAATAGAGAAAAATAAAATTCCCTGAATAAATATCACAAATTTGCATCAGAATGAAAGTTATTACAAATTTTTAAAAGTTAGTGAAGTAATTTGTAATTAATTTTGTGAAAGAGTTTAATGCAAACACAAAATTATCCTGACCGATATAGAAAAATAATTCATATGAGTGTTAAAATATTAAATGAAGATGTCAAACAGAATAAAAAAATTAAAACCAGCTGAAAAAATGGACTTTTGCATATTACTTTTCAGCTGTAATTGCACCATATCTTCATGAAGCATTGATTTACAATTTTTGAAATACTATCCAAAAGATGAAAGAAACTTTTTCTTTCCATCAGGATTATTAAAGAAAAATATTTATGCTGTTAAACAAATGTACATCAACTTCCAGAAACAAGTCTCTGCTGGTCTTTTCAAAAAAAGTTTATGAGTCTCCATGAAATAGTACGTTCTCAACATTTGAATGTGCTGTCACTATTGCAAAGCATCAATTTGATCTTAACATGAACCGATCACTTCCTCCATTACTCAAGGTACTGAAGATAAAAATCCTTTCCAGTACTATGGAATGTAATTTTCTTCAGCAAGGCTTCAAACATCCGAATGGACCAATGAATGCTTTAGAAGCTGTGCAATGAGGTGATCCTTTTAATCTGATTTGATGATGCACAAGACTACTCAGGGTATTGAAGATGGAACAAAAATCCATTGCTGTAGTGTGGAAGATCATTTTCATCAGCAAGTTTTCGGACAGGGCTTCGGAATGGATTTATATTTGGTTTAGAAATCGTACCAAGGGATAATCCTTCTATGGCAAGTCTGGAGTACTCACAACTGTTTTGAGAATAGTCTGTGAAATAAGCAGGAATTTGTTGTGTCTGAAAGTAAAGAACCAAAATATATGTCAACTTACATATACGCAGTCTTAAATAACTTCTATGAGTTGGATTTAAAATGCATAAAATTTGTTTATATATATTCCATGGCATAAACTCTGCACATATTTTGGTATTATTATAGTTTTACTTGCTTCCAGTATCATGCCAGTTCTTGTACACCATAATACAAGATAACTGGAGGACAGCACTATTTCATTTTCACAACAACCCCATATTGTAGTGCCCTTGAACACCACTCCCCAAGTCCTGCCTACCAGAGACAGTGTATTCATCTACAAATAATAACTACCACATTATATCCTAAAATTTAAATTCCCCAACATAAATTCTGCTGGAGCAGTTGCATTCCAGTCCCAATGCATGCATGCACAAATAAAGGCACAGTCAGAGGAATGCATAAATAGTATACAAAACTCTGACATAGAGTGGATCAAAGCTTTGCTTCCAACTACAGAAAACATATGATGTACTTGGGCCAAATGCACAGTAATGCATGAAAATATAAACATAATTTTATTGAGCAAATTTAAACGAGTCAGAAATCAGGAATACAAGACCAATTAAAGTACAATGGTTTAATTTAGGCTATGGGGTCCATGGTGTTACAGCATTATATACAGAATTATGGATTAATAGAGGACGTTATAACAAGGTAGAGCTGTAATATATTGATTCTGATGGTATAACATAGGGTGTTATAACAAGGAAGAGCTGTATATATTAATTCTGAAGGCATAACAAAACCAGAGTGTTTGTAGATAGATATTCCTGCCAACACACCAATCTATGCCCCCTGGGTTAAGTCCAAGCCAGTAAGAAAAGACCCAATATTAGCTGCATATCTAAATTCATCTTTTCATCCACACTAAGTGAATATACAGTAACTGTTGCAGTGGCAACTTCAACAGTGTCTAAATTATTATCCTGAGGTTACAACTTTATGCCCCAATCTAATCATCCAACTGCATTTCACATAAGTTGACACATGGATCAGTAATCATACAAGTCCTCAGACAAGTTTGTTGACTAATTTGAGAGTTATGTAACAACACTCCCAACCCCTAACCAGCACCATGGCAGTATCAAAACAGAACACATCTACAGACTTCCCCTAACATACAGCATGGTTTGAAGTATCTAACTTTAACAGCTTCAAAGTTGCTCTCCATTACAAATGCACACAGGTGCAGAAGGACAGGATAAGATGATCACCACTTTTCTTGCAAGAGTACATGGAAAATAACTTAGCTGGCCTCAAATGGTTTCTACAAAAAAACAGCAACTAAAAACATCAAAGTAATGAATTAGTAATGCATACAAATTTGAGCAATCTGAATCCAATGAAGATATTAGAGTTGGAACACGAGACTGTAAACTGTCTTCTAGTTTTAAGTAACAAAAAGAATTTCAGGATAGTCTGTCATTTAAACATGTCAGATGGTTAAATGAAGGGCAGATGAAACCGAGTCGACAGTCCTGACCTTTGCAATAAAGAGTTATCTAGTCTGGGTATGAGTTATCTGTTATGTGTAAGATTTATCTATTACGTCTAAGATTTATCTATAATGTGTCAGAGTTATCTATTATGTATCAGATTTTATCTATTATGTGTCAGTTATCTATTACGTGCAAGAGTTATCTATTACATGCAAGAGTTATCTATTACGTGTAAGATTTATCTATTGTGTGTCTGAGTTATCTAATATGTGTAAGATTTATCTATTACATTTTAGAGTTATCTATTACAATATGCTTGCAGATTATATACTATAGCTCTACTTACTCTTAACTGAACAAGAGTTTGAGTCCATGACTGATAAGCCCCTATACCTGCATTGAACCCTGAAATTAAGCAAAGATCTGTCAGTCTTATTTACCCATCACTGTTTGCTGGGAAAGCTAAAAATGGAACATTAGATATCCTGATATACATTAGTTAACAATTATTATGCAACAATAACAATAATTATGTAACAACATGCAACAATTCATGTCTTCATAATACATAAGACCCAGTTTTCTTTCATTAGGATGTTGGAATTGGGGTCTGTTTTCTTTTGCTAGGCATCAAGAAATAAGTCTTGTTAATAGAAGACTGATTTAATGTCCTGACATCTACACAATTTGCTAAATTGTGAGTAATATATCCAACATGCATTAAAAGTTATATTATTAAACCCACACCTGTCATATATCCAACATGCCTTATAGGTTTCATGTATTGAGTCTACACCTGTCTTTAAAGTTACATGTATTAAGCCCACACCTGTATTTAAGGTTACAAGTATTAAGCCCACACCTGTCTTAAAGGTTACAAGTATTAAGCCCATGCCTATCTTAAAGATTACATGTATTAAGCCCACACCTGTCTTAAAGGTTATATGTATTATGCACACCTGGCTTCAAGATTGCATGTATTAAGCCTACACCTGTCTTAAACATTACAAGTATTAAGCCCACACCTGTTTTAAAAGTTACATGTATTAAGCCCACACCTGTCTTAAACGTTACAAGTATTAAGCCCACACCTATTTTAAAGATTACATGCATTAAGCCCACACCTGTCTTAAAGGTTACATATATTACACCCACCTGGCTTCAAGGTTGCATGTATTCACCTCACACCTGTGTTTAAGGATACAAGTATTAAGCCCACACCTGGCTTCAAGGTTACAAGTATTAAGCCCACACCTGTCTTAAAGGTTACATGTATTAAGCCCACACCTATTTTTAAGGATACAAGTATTAAGCCCACACCTGTCTTAAACATTACATGTATTACACCCACCTGGCTTCAAGGTTGCATGTATTAACCTCACACCTATGTTTAAGGATACAAGTATTAAGTCCACACCTGGCTTCAAGGTTACAAGTATTAAGCCCACACCTGTCTTAAAGGTTACAAGTATTAGGCCCACATCTATCTTAAAGGTTACATGTATTAAGCCCACACCTGTCTTAAAGGTTACAAGTATTAAGCCCACACCTGTCTTAAGAGTTACATGTATTAAACCCACACATCTTTAAGAACTACTTTTTCAAGATCCTGAAAACTAAATTACTGAAGTAGTGAACCTCTGTTGAATTGATACATCTTGATAACAATCGTTTTACAATTCAAAGGTGGCTGCTTAAAACAGTCTTAACCGTACACTACTTGTAAATTGTTAATGTTGACTATAAATGTTGTAAATGTTGACTATAAATATTGTAAATGTTGACTACAAATATAAGAAAATACCTTATTAAGCCACTTTGTTTCTAATATTCAAATACATACAGAAATAATGTTAAAAGTCAAAAAGGAAATGGAAATTAAAAGGAAACTTAGGGAAAGTTCTAAATATGGTAATGAGTTCAGATTAAGTTTTCCAGCCAACTCATTGGCTGTGACATATATTTCTCACCTGTATTGCACGTTTTCATTTATCAGTCTGCCTTGTCTATCGCTATCTGTATTTATCAGCCTGCCTTGTCTATCACTATCTATATTTATCAATCTTCTTTGTCTATCGCTATCCGTATGTATATCTGCCTTGTCTATCACTATCCATACTTATCAGTCTGCCTTGTCCATCCATCTGCAAGTCTGTCTTTCTGAATACCGAAAAACCTAACTACATCAAAGTGGAAAATACTAGCAACTATTCTGTGCATATGCATCCAACTGTGCATGCATTTATGTGTGTTTGCTCAATTTGAAATGAAAACAGTCATTGATCTGTATGCTGAAACTAGATACTATGTTTCTAATCTACCAACCAACTACTAGATGTGGCTTTCTCCTATTTTCCACTCTGTGGTGTAATTTTCTGTGTATGGTGACAGTAACATTTCCCACTGAAATCTCCTTCCCATGCAGCTTTTTGGACATTTCATTACCAAACATGTGAATATCTAATACACTGTCTGGTAGCAATTTCCCTGTTTCCTGAAAGATAAATTTCATCCAAATTTTGAAGTACACAGTACATTAGGAATGCTCAGGGCCATTCTAGAAAGAGTATGGAAGGCAGAGGCCATTATTAGATGGCTTCAGTAAGCACTAAGTTTCTTTTGCAAATAAAAGATAATTGTAGCAAACAATAACTACAGTGCAAACCATACATGGCACCCGGGGAAGGCACATTTAAAAAATATATACAAGAAAATCTTTTCTAATGCATCACATTTAAGTTTTACTTCTCCCACTAAAAAAATTCATTTTAAAGCCTCAGTGAAATCAAAACAGGACCTTGTAATTTATTCTATCCCAAAATTACTATGTAGTATCAATATTATAGTCCACTCTTTATGAGCAGGTCTCAAAAGATAATCTGCCTTATATAATTACTTGCCCTTTGCAGCAACTACCAAACCTTATTGGATGTATGTATGAGTATAAATAAAATCACAGTAATGCGATCTTGATTACTAGATCATCAAGTTGTCAGTGTTAGAAGCTTTGAGTCATGATCTGAATTTTCTGATGCTGATGAGACATGACCAAGCAACCTTGATAAAATTACTGTGATTATGATATTTTTATTATATACCTATCAATATTTGAGATAATTTAATAAAATCACCACACTTAAATGATAAACAAAATAAGATGCTGAACATTTCAATCTTTTTACTACAAACATGATCCCAAATCATGAACAGAATTACAAATGGATCAGTGGATATGCACATGAATATCACAGTTTATGAAATAAGTGTATAAAACAACAGTCACTGACCTTCACTGCAATCACTATTAGTAACATGAATTCTTCAACGAATGCTGGCAGCAGACCCATATATGTGACTTACAATTAATGTGCAGTTCTCAAATTTTGCATCACAGAAGACTCCAACAGCTGAATGACTCTGAAAGTTTCTTTCCAAGGCCAGGCTAAAAGCAGTGCTAGAACTCTGATGGGGACTTGGCAAGGTCATGCTAAAAGTGGTGTGAGGACCTGATGGGGACTGTCATGGGAATGATAGCATTATTTTGACAGGTTCTTACTGAACAAATTGTTAGTACTTGATGATACATATCTGTTACAGTGTGTGTGTGTGTGTGTGATTTGGACTTTTAACGTAGCTTTAACAATTGTTCAGTCATATCGCTAAGATGTCTGCAGTGTGGCAGTTTATAGTGATGTCTAGCACTGGGGCATCATGCTGCAGACATGTAACATGATGTCCCACCCAGTCACATTATCCTGACACCAGGCTGACCAGTCCTAACACTAACCTCTTAATGCTGAGGAGTGCCAAGCGAGGCAGCTGTTAGTACCATTTTTATAAGTCTTTGGTATGACTCGGCCGGGGATCGAACCCATGACCTCCCTCATCCGAGGTGGATGCTCTAACCACTAGGCCACCAGAGCAGTCTATCTGTTACAGAGAATGCTACTTGTGCCTTTCTGCTAGTCAAGTGAGGCTACTGCATAGATATTCATGCCAGTTCAACTGTAACCGAGAACATCAAGGATTTTGTAGTTCCAGCCTCATTTGAGAGGATGTGATATGGCATTGAAAAACAAGAGTATCACTTTCTGACTTCTTGGAAATGACAGCAAAATCCCCAAGTAAAAAACTGATAGTTGTACAATAAAATGCAATCAGTAGGTTCTATGTAAAGTTGAAGGAAATGTGTAAACTATATGATGGATACAGGTACCTATTCCTCCTATATGTTACTAATGGAATAACCTTACCTTTGCAAAATGTAAAGTGTACACAATTTGCGTTTTATTTTTGCTCCCTTTAATTCCCATTGTTCACGAGCATATACATAATATCCACTTTTCCATTTTTTTTTATCAACTCTAAACCTCCCTTGTCTGTATAAACTTCCTAAGACTTTAGTTGAATTTGACTGACAATGATGTCCATGAAGACCTGCATCCTTACTTTTAGAGATCTGTAATAACACAACTAGACTCAAGGAAACTTGGGTTCATCAAACCACTATGTTTGACCATCAAATTACAGTGTGACCCTGCTATAACACGATCGTTGTGGTAGAAAAATTGGGACTATGTACCGAACCATGTTATAATCAACCAGGCCAATTAGCTAAAGAGAATGGTGCATTACCTGCACCATCACATAAAAAAAAAACAAATTAGAGGGATACAAATGAGCGCAACACTATGGACTCATTGGCATGGTTATCAGCTTGTTCCAGATTAAACAAGTACTTAAAACAGTTACCTGTATTACATGTTTAATATTTATTTGACATTGAATTTCTTGCCACTAGTTTCATAAAAACTTATGAAACGAGTATTTTTTTCTGCAACATTCATATTTGCTAGACATAGCCAAAAGTTCCGATTTCTTGCTAACAATAAAATGCATAATTCAGATACTGGAGTTTCTAAAAAGAAACCTATATTTAGGTTTGAAAAGCACATGTACTTGGCTGAAAATTCACATGGACGATCAAAGGTATGGACCTTGTAATGCCCTAATTCAACAGGTGTGTACACTGTACATGTAAACAGCCTGAACCCAGTTTGGGAGTAAATCATTTGACTGCATGAGGCAGCCATGCCATGGTCTCTCCAAAATGATAATAAACCTTTCATACATTATTTCTTTTACTTTGAAAAAATATTTTGTTATGTACAAAAAATATTAAAAATTTCTGGAGCCACTCCACAATCGTGTTATATCTAAATTCATGTTATAATGGAGTGTGCTACAGAAGGGTCACACTATATAATATATCTGACAGAAGCACTCTCCATTCTTTTAAAACCTGCATACAATTATCCTTTCACAGGTACGCTTTTCTGATCAAAACATGCCTCAATGGGGCATAGTCACTGCACTAAATCCATCTAGAACATGATGGAATTTACCACCATGCATGCCTGGTGTCTCATTAGCACTTAAATTTGTGGGTTTAAGTGGTCTCAAAAACACATCTTTCATGTGGTTCATGCTTTAATCAGGGCAAAAATACTGGTAATGGATGGAGAGAGAGAGAATGCACAATACAGACAAAGAAAGGCAACTCTTCTAGCATGTAAATTCATAGGACAGGGGCATTCTTCATGGCATCATAGTGTGCACTTAGTGTTATTTGCTGTATCCTCAACAAAATTTACAAAATTAATAATTTTTAAGTTCACAATGCTCATGATATAACAAATAAGTATGTTATACAACTTTAGAAAAATGTTAAAGAAAACATGGAATCTTAACATTACCATAGCCACCAAAATCAGGAAAAAATACATATGCATTCTTACTGGATAAACTGGTTAAGAAAAAACTACTTTTGGTGTTGCCTTTTACCTGAAATAATGAAATCATCTCAACTTCTTTCTCAACTCCAACCATGTCTATCCTAATTGTCCCACTATCAATAGTATCCCACCATTTTGTACCTGTGAATAAAAACAAGCTAAGTACTTTAGGAAAAAAATAAAAGTTATTATCAATATCCATTTACAGTCATTTCATAAAGCCTCCCAACTGCTGTGATATACAGATCTGTGAAACAAGAGTACATTTGACTAATTAAAAGCTGATGCAATTTCAAAACTAAAAGTCTTGTAGAACATAATATTAGCCAGGTTTGGTTCAATAAAAGAAGACTCTAAGAAGCCACTATTTCAGTGAAACTCAAATACCTGTATATGGCATTTCAGATTTCAATTATGTCTAATTCGTTCTGCTAACACATGATAGCTGTCTGCTTCACAAAAGCAGAAACAGAAATTTACAATTTTTATGACATCAATGAACCAAAATAAATTTACGGAAAACTTTATGACCAAGATTGTATTATATCCAGTTTTCAGTCTGATAACTTATTCAAACCTTTCAGTATAAACAAATATGATTTCTTTCTCTATATTTCATATCAATGAACAATGTGTTATCTGACTTGAGTAATACACACTACTGTATGGATGCATAAGCTACATATACAGAGTGCGTGGATATATTTTTGGCGTTAATAAATTGCTCATGATGAAAAAAGGACAAATTTAATAACAATATAAGGTTAGTTTCTACCATTTTATTTTCAAATAAGCATGTTGTTTATTTATTTTATTGCAATGTGCAGTAGGGGAGGTGTGCCAATTCAATGCAAATTTGTTTCATTTCTTAGGTCTTGGGACATGTGACCAGGACAAAAAAAGTTAGTTTCAATTAAGTTCTGGGACAAGAAAAAAAATACTGTACAGTATGTAAAACATTTAATCTAGTTTATGCTTTTAGCAACAGTGAGATCAGAATTTAATGAGGTATCATTTTCAGACGAGGGATGGTTTCTGCCCCTTGGCAAAATCTACAAACTGACTTCATGTAGAGAAAAAAATCAGCCAAAAACACAAAAGATAGGGCTTTTACATAATCCTGACAAAAATGTCAATAAACATCTAGTAGGACTATCGTCACACATTTTATTTATGTCATAAAATAGATTATTTTCAAGAAACTTACATTAAATCCATTGTTAACAAAAGCATAATCTGAGGAATTTACAGGTAACAAAAGCACTATTTCTTGAATGAAGATGTATGACAAAGTATGCTGCATACCAAGTTAAAAAAGTCTGTTAAACTGGAATCTCAGAATGCTGTAAGTAACTACTAGATACTGAAGCAAATCAAGCGTTATTAATGCCATGCATGTCTGAAATTAGTCTTTAGCCTGGCTTGCATCCACTCAAACATTTTCAATTCCACACATGTCTGAAATTAGTTTGTAGCTTGGCTTGCATCCACTCAAATGTTTTTAATGTCATACATGTCTAAAACTAATTTGTAGCTTGGCTTGCATCCTCTCAAACATTTTTTAATGCCACACATGTCGGAAATTAATTTTTAGCTTGGCTTGCATCCACTCAAACATTTTATTTGCCACACGTCTGAAATTAATCTGCAGCTTGGCCTGCATCCACTCAAATGTTTTTAATGTCATATATGTCTGAAACTAATTTGTAGCTTGGCTTGTATCCACTCAAATATTTTTTAATGCCACACATGTCGGAAATTAATTTGTAGCTTGGCTTGCACCCACTCAAACATTTTATTTGCCACACATGTCTGAAATTAATCTGCAGCTTGGCTTGCATCCACTCAAAATGAAGTAAAATAACTTAATGTTAAACACGCAATCTGTATGGACATCATTATGTATCGCACACAATCAAAGAAAAGATATGTTTTTTCCTATCAAGTTTGACCTGCGGTGATCTGATAGAATGAACAGACAAAAAGACATTGTGGCCACTAAATCTAGCCTTTGGCAGTATTTGCAGCTGATAAGATAAACATGACTCACAGTCATTTGGCAAGCAGTAGGTCAATATGTAATACAAAGTAAGTGGATACTGGAGCAGAATGGCAATAGGTGAGTCTATTCGGAACCCTCTCATGCTGTAATAAGCATCCCAACTTGTGAGTGTCTGGTCTTGTAAGTCAATATTGGGATCTTCATTTAAAATTGTACTCTCTACAGGAAGTATTACTGCATTATCATCATTGATCAGATCTCCTACAAGTAGAGGAAAATCAAATGTCAGTAAGAAAATGCATGAAAATTAATGTTTTTATTTTTTTTATCAAGTTGGACAATATTTTATGGCAGATTACAGCATAACATCTTTTGTAAAAATCTGCTAGCCTTCATACTAACTTGGATGCTTTCTGTTAGTTCTGTTCAGCAGTTTTTAAAAATTCAGTCTAAGGTTTTTCTATTTTTAGTAATGACAGTCATATTTGATAATGGATAAGCATCATTTTTTCAAACTCTTCTACTTTTTAACCCCAAACTGATTTGTTTTTAAAAACTGGGACTAGATTATCTTAACGAATTCTGGTAAATGAAATCTCTCCATGTTTTAATAGCACCTGCTTGCAGGGTAATTATCAGCACCTTTTTCATCAGACAAGGTTTGACTTTGATCACATAAAATTATAACCAAAAATTCCAAACTTTGCATGCAAATTCTGACCAATTTTTCCTAAATTTGACATCTGACCATGTTTTATCCATTTATTTGACATATGTCTCCCTTCTTGTGTCACAAATTTATGTTGTAAAAATCACAGCATGGGATATACAATATAGACCTTTAAAAACCAAAATAAAGAATAACAGGTGAATTCCTGGAATTGACATCTGCATTTTGTTTGAAGTACAATACCATCTTATATCTTGCAGTTTGCTTTATATGAGTGATGCCACATTCCAATGGTGAGTTTGATGTTCTGCAGTCTGTTTATGGAGTTTTCATTCTACATATTTTGCCAAGTACACATGGGTAACTGCAAGGCAGTTTGGCCTGCTTCATCTATCCTTAATACCAATATAACTATGAAGGCAGTACTTAATACCGATATGACAATCAAGGCAGTACTTAATACCATTATGACTATCAAGGCAATACTTAATACTGATAGGACTATCACGGCAGTACTTAATGCTGATATAACTATGAAGGTAGTACTTAATACCGATATGACTATCAAGGCAGTACTTAATACCGTTATGACTATCAAGGCAGTACTTAATACTGATATGACAATCAAGGCAGTACTGAATACCATTATGACTATCAAGGCAGTACTTAATACGGATATGACTATCAAGGCAGTACTTTAATACCGATATGACTAAAGGCAGTACTTAATACCGTTATAACTATCAAGGCAGTACTTAATACGGATATGACTATCAAGGTAGTACTTAATACTGGTATGACTAAAGGCAGTAATTGATACTGATGTAACTATTAAGGTAGTACTTAATACTGATATGACTAAAGGCAGTACTTAATACTAATATGACTAAAGGCAGTACTTAATACTGATATGACTAAAGGCAGTACTTAATACTGATATGACTAAAGGCAGTACTTAGTCATATTGGTATTAAGGCAGTACTTAATACTGATTTGACTAAGGCAGTACTTAATATTGATATGACTATTAAGGCAGTACTTAACACTAATATGGCTAAAGGCACTACTTAACACTGATATGACTATGAAGGCAGTACTTAATACTGATATGACTATGAAGGCAATACTTAATACTGATATGACTATGAAGGCAGTACTTAATACCAATATGACTATGAAGGCAGTACTTAACACTGATATGACTATGAAGGCAGTACTTAATACCAATATGACTATGAAGGCAGTACTTAATATTGATATGACTATTAAGGCAGTACTTAACACTAATATGGCTATGAAGGCAGTACTTAACACTGATATGACTATGAAGGCAGTACTTAATACCAATATGACTATGAAGGCAGTACTTAACACTGATATGACTATGAAGGCAGTACTTAATACCAATATGACTACGAAGGCAGTACTTAACACTGATATGACTATGAAGGCAGTACTTAATACCAATATGACTATGAAGGCAGTACTTAACACTGATATGACTATGAAGGCAGTACTTAATACCAATATGACTATGAAGGCAGTACTTAATATTGATATGACTATTAAGGCAGTACTTAACACTAATATGGCTAAAGGCACTACTTAACACTGATATGACTATGAAGGCAATACTTAATACTGATATGACTATGAAGGCAGTACTTAATACTGATATGACTATGAAGGCAGCACTTAATACCAATATGACTATGAAGGCAGTACTTAATACCAATATGACTATGAAGGCAGTACTTAACACCAATATGATTATCAAGGCAGTACTTAATACCAATATGATTATCAAGGCAGTACTTAATACCGATATGACTATCAAGGCAGTACTTAATACCGATATGACTAATAAGACAGTACTTAACACTGATATGGCTAAAGGAAGTACTTAATAATATGACTATGAAGGCAGTACTTAATACTGATATGACTATGAAGGCAGTAAATAATACTGATATGACTATACTATCAAGGCAGTACTTAATACCAATATCACTATTAAGGCAGGTCTTAATACCAATATGACTAAAGGCAGGACTTAATAATGATTGACTATTAAGGCAGTACTTCAAACCAATATGACTATCAAGGCAGTACTTAATACTAATATGACTATCAAGGCAGTACTTAATACCAATATGACTATTAAGGCAATGCTTAATACCAATATGACTAGTAAGTCAGTAATTAATACCAACATGACTATTAAGGCAGTACTTAATACCAATACGAGGTCAAAGATCTGAGCAGGGCTTTAATTTATGCTGCAAAAATTGAGATTTTCTCCATTAACCAGCTCAAGGTAGAACTGGGGTGTTGTATTGACACCTGCAAACTTGTGCCATAACATCAAAAAAGGATGCATACTAAACTCAGCTGAGATGCAAAGGATTTAAGGGTGCCACTGTGTGATAGAAATGTAAGTGAATTGGAAAATAAGGGGCCATAAGCCCACTACAAGGGTGTTGCACACTTAAGCAGCACTGAAAATCAAACTCATCCGAGATCTCATTAATGGACCTATCCAAAAAGTTTCTCTAAGCCCATCGCACACTTCTTTACATTAAGAAAATCTTGGCTATCATCAAAATGTATTAATTTTGTACGTCATTGTTACTACGAGTAACCTCAATGAAAATACCATAATTCATGGACATATTTCAATGCAAAAAATCCCCCAAAATTCATCAGTTTCTGTACCATTTTCAATTATAAACACTGTATGCGTCTTCCCAGTCAGCAAGATACACAGAGTTTAACTGAGCAGCAGAACAACTCAAACTGATTTCAAATCAGCTTTAGGGAATCAATGGCTCATTAAACTAAAGTGATTTATCTTAATACATACCTACCCAAAAACATGGGAAAGTGAATCAATCCAGCACTCCATTCAACAGGAACGGGTCCAGTGAACTTGATATGGGCTTGCATAAAAGTGATGAAGAACACACCAACTTTCCCCATTTTCTTCATGTTTATCCCCAACACTTTCAGCCCCTATTTGGAATCACCTCTCTCAAAACAAAATCATAAAGTGCAATAAATCTGGGCTGTTCATCAATTTTTTTTAACATGGCAGGTCTTGAGTATGACACGGGCATAAGTAAGACACCAAATCTTAATTCAACATCAGACATTACATCCTTGACTGGTGTAATGATTTTTCCAGATTGAACCACTACAGTCTCCCATGCACAACAAGAAAAAAGGCCTCTAGGATTTATATAAATCTGTGAACAATGCTTCAAGGATTTATATAAATCTGTGAACAATGCTTATATTTAGGCCATTTTTGAATACACTGTCACCCATGGATCATCCTGGGCTTCGCCAATGTTGCAAATTGCGATCTTTTTCCTTATTGGCGACAAAATATACCATCTGGCGACTTTTTTGGTGACAGCCTTTTTGGCTGTTTAATTTGTACATACAATCATGGATTTGGAGTGGAGAAATTCAAAGGGACCATGAAAGGAAGCCACAAACTTGGATACACAATGCACTGGAATCAATCTGTTACATACACAAATCTTTTGTTCATATTGACAAACCCATCTTTACAGTGCATTGTTACATCATAATCCTCTTATGCTGACATCTGGCCTGTGTACTGTATGCTGTGATACACTCAATCATGCTACCGAACTATACCTACAATCAACCGACCTCTGAAAATGCAAACAGAAACAGCTACAATTAATTGAATGACGGCTAATCCTTCTGTTGTTTTTTTAAAATATACCAATAAAACAGTTTTGCTGAAACTTCAGAGAAAACTGATTACCTTTGAAGTACCAATTGCTGTGTATAAATGCAAAGGAAATGGAAAACATCTCAATCAGAATTATATACTGTCAACAGTGCAACATTATCATGGGTATACGCAAGTTAGAGGTTGCAAGTTCATCATCTCATCCAAAGAGTAAGTTAACAAAATTATCAGCATTTGGATTTAGTGCAAATTCATCAGACAACAAAGTCACTGAACCTGGTGTTATACCTGGCAATCCAACATCGGTAGTAATGCTTCAAGTGCAACACCACGTCATGATGAACGGGTGAAAAGTCCTCGAAAATTTCTCGACAGCTGGAAACTTGGGCGTCCATGGCTGAGATATGATACAAAGTTAAAGCAGATGTTCTGTGATATATATGTATCAAGGCACAAGTTGTCGATTCATTTACAACTGGCTGTGATATTTCGAAGAAGGAGTGTGTCACCAAACATGAATCCAGGCGGGATAAGTAATATGTTAATTTTGCTCATTGATCTTTTACTTTTGCCATCAATCCGGGTTATGACTGCAGGAACTTAAACTACGCAACAAGAAATAGCAAAACAAACAAGTTTTGCATAATTGAAAATAATTTTTCTCAAAATACAGGAGTGAAAGAATTAAATTAACTTACAGTATGGTGAATGAATTCCTATTTCCTAAATAAGTCCTATCAATTCCAATAGTTCCAAGAAATCGGAATACGTTACTATGAAAAATGCCCCTACTGTGTTGAAGTTGCAAATGTACAGAAAGAATTAATAATTTCCAAAGAATTCAAATAGTCATTGGATTTAGTTAATACCATACAGTTATTCTAGCATGTCATGCAAAAAAAAATCTTTTCAAAAGCCAAGTCGGAAGATTGAATCCGAAAACATGCAGATTCGGACCTACCATTGGGAAGTTTTTTGAGGCATATTTAAGCATCGTTTTCACTAAATATTCTCCAATTTTTTGGGTCCAATACACATTAAATTCTCAAAAAGGACACGCCGTTTCTCCCTGTGGAGTGCCTTATTTGTCCCCCCCCCCAACATACCCTCATTTCATATTCTATACAATAGCTGAAGGTTAGACTTAAGCCTCTTCGACATACTTCAAAGAAACTGCCTGTTCTACAGTGAGTGAAAGCACTAGCAACTGATTGACAAATAAACCATGTCCTTTTTTGTTATAACTAACAATGCCTAAAATGGCATGAATTTATGTTAACAGTTCAAATGTTGTCTCAAGCTACCATACAAGTGATAACTATTTCCCATATTTTATATCCCTTATTTCCTTATTGTTAACTAGTATATGCATATAACACTGTTGACTCAATAACAAATTTTTTCTGAATTGGTTTTTTTTTGTTGGAGAGGCATATATGCTCTGTGATATGTCAGGACCATCCCTGGTTACCTTTAGCGGGAATCTCACAAATGTGCATCCTAGGTACAATAATGACAATGACAATAATGAGAATGCTAAACAATACAAGACCTCATCAATATCAAGCTGCAAATTAAGCTGGTTGAAATCTATTAATAATTATCGGAGTTACTGTGCAGAAACAAACATGGCTGGTCTGACAATCAAGGACTATAATTCTGCTAAACAATGCAAAATGCAAACAAGGTCTCAAGAATAGCAAACCACATACCAAATTTCAATGAAATCAAATAATAGTTGTCTGGAAAAAAAGTAGGTGGGTGGGTTGGACAATTGTGGGCTATAATTCTGCTAAAAGATGACACAAATGCTGAGAACTCAGCTGAGGTCTTACTAACATTAAGCAACATACCAAATTTGATTCAAATCAATTAAAAATCATGCATTTTTTGTGAGGGGAAGATAAGTTTATATTTTCAATAATCACGGGCTATAACACTGATAAATGATGACTTAGAAAACTGAGAATCTAATTCAGCCAAGGATTCATCAATATCAAAGAACATCCAAATTTTGGTTGAAATCAAATAATAGTCGTAATTTTTTCATGCAGAAAAGAAAATGGATGGGTGTGACAATCAGGAGTTATAACTCTGCTAAGGAGGATGCAGAATGCTGAAAAAACCAACCAAGTCAATAGCTCATCAATATTAAAACAGTTTGGTTGAAATCCAACTATAGGAATGGTGAACAATTGCTCTAGGTAAATATACCATGTTCTTCCATGTCCTTCATCTACAACAGAAATAGGTATGTGTGTGTATGTGTGTGTTTTGGATTTTAATAGCTTTAACAATTTTTCAGTCATCCTGCTATGATGGCTGCAGTGTGACAGTTTATAGTGATGTCTAGCACAGGGGCATCATGTTGCAGACATGTAGCATGATGTCACACCAAGTTACATTATCCCAACACCAGGCTGATCACTCATAACACTAACCTCTTAATGCTGAGCACCAAGCAAGGCAGCTGCAAGTGCCATTTTTATAAGTCTTTGGTATGACTTGGCCGGGGTTCGAACCTGTGACCTCCCGCATCTGCAGCAGATGCTCTAACCACTAGGCCACAGAGCAGTGTGATAGAACTTGGTCTATAGGCAAAACAGAACATAACTCATCTGGAAATAGTTTGAGTTCAATGGCTGGAACAATCATATCTTCAGATGATGACCCTAATATGTCCTATGCTTTATAGCAGTTCACTATAAACTGTAACGGTAGTTGCATTTATAACATTTTGTCGTATTCTGCATTCCGCTGCCAGCCAAAATAGTCCATAACTCTTATAATATTCAGGGATTACAAAGGTTTGTCAATATCTGCATCATTAGATGAAGACAATAACACCAACCCTAGGACTGGGGTCCATTTTCCCCATTCCCACATGTGGAAGAGGGAGGAGGAGTGGTTGTTTGGGGAGTACATCATGCATTTTTCTTCTGTGTCCCCTCCCAGCCAACTTTTGTGCAGAAATAACCAAAAACAGGAAAGCCCCTAGAACATACAGAGCCTTGAGGGCGGTCCCTGACCATCACTGGTCTGTGGGCTCTCGTATGGAAAGAAAAATTCTCTGTCTACAACAGTTAAACTAGGTATATAAAGGGTTACTAACAAGTGTTTTTGAGTTGGAGAGACTGATTATTGTCAAAAATCTTGTGTTGTGACTTACCTTCAGATGATACACAAGGGAAGCAATCCTTCCTGTTTGTGCTGTTTTTGCCGAAAATGTATTCAGTCTGAGAATCACTTCTTCTGCTGTGCGGTAGTAATAGAGTGCACAATAAACTTATTTATATAGAGAAGCAGGGTCGGAGAAAGTTTTGTGACTTGATGCATTAGCCTATATAGGTTCAACCTCCCATTTAAAAGTTGTCTCACAATAGCTAAACCCACAAAAGATGGCACATATGAACAACATCAGATATCTACCCGAGTTGCATAGGAGAGGTGTGACAAAACACTTAATACAATGTGGAAGAGCATGGGACAAGCTTCTCCAGAGCAGTAAATTCTTGAGTTACTGCACAAAAAAGTCCACCATGATACCTCAGCCATCAAAAGGATGAGAGCTGATCTGGTTACCACATGAAATGCCCACCTCAACACCTCAGACTTTGAAAATACTAAGCTCAACCTAGCTGACAAGTCGATAGCTTCAGAAAGATGTTTCAAAATCCAAACTGGGGTTTGATACATTCTGAGGTTGTTTAGGCTAAGGAAGAGACGTAGTTTGTGCTAGCACATTACATGCATGGGTCACTTTAGAGCAGGCTTTTGTTGGCACCATGTTGAAAGTGGGTATAGTTCACTTTTGTTAGGTGAAGTTTGTTCACATTTTGTACCACATGTATGTAGTACCAACAAGCCTTTTGAGACATCTAATCACATCAGAGTCAGAAATGCTGGCAGAGGCAACTTAAACACAATTTATGACAAACTTGTCATCATCTTGAGCACACCTGAATGGATTTCTGGTAATGCATAGACATGTAGTTTGAAAGCTACATGGAAAAGGCCATCAGACACAAAAAACAACTTGGTGACCATGACAAAAACAGACAATCTAACATGGAACAAAACATGGTTAGACTTCATTTAGATTATTCACAAACCATAGACATTTAACTTGCAGCAGTTCAGGTTTCACTGCATGTGCAATGTTAATTTTAAACAACATGATGGTCAATTTCGCATGATTAGCCCATTGGTGCAGCCTGGTAGCATAATGAAACCCTTGCGAAGAGAAAGTAAGCTGGACCCAAAGGTAAGCTCAAATCAATGAACCACAAAAAATATCGGTCACACTGACCTAGTTCTCACTGAAGTCTATAGTACTGCCCATGATACAATTACATACCAAGTCATGTGACTTCATACATAAGCAACAGTGCATGATAAAATGAGAGAAACACAAAGGTTAACCAAAATTCATTGGACTGTGAAATATAGTTGACAGTGACCTAATTTTCACAGAAAGGTGCAGTAATGCAAATGAAGCATCTAAATACCAACTTATGTGACTCTACAAGCAAGTGTTTGAAATAATGTAAATCCTAGCCTGAGTATTAATGCCAGCGGGACAGGTGGACAGAGTGACCAATGGTCAGACACCATCAATACATAAGCTAGAATTGTTTTGAAATCCGGCAAAAAAACTGACACTTACCAAACTGTAGATTATCACCAGGTCTGTGCCATAGCTGGCATTCTCTTCTCCATAATCCTTGATTGTATACTCCAAATCTCTCCAGGAATTCTTTGTACTTATCCACATCAAAGTCCTCTGATGTGGTTTCTTTAAGAACAAGAGTGAAATTTTATCTGTAGGTGTCTTGAACAAAACATTTTCATATAATTGTTAGTTTTCATATTTAAGGACATCTTACTCAAGGTATAGGCAGAATTAATCTCAACCTCAAGGCAAAGGTAGAATTACCCTCAATCTAACTTTCTGAAATAGCTTAACATCATTTTCCTTAAAGATTTGCTACATGACAAAGGACTAACAAAATAGCTTATTAAATCTGGTTTTTGGAATCTGAATCTAAGTTCAACTCCTAGTACCCAAGCAATTTTTAGGTTTTTTTTTAAATAGTTGCAATTTTTTTAATAATTTTGAAGCACCTCCCCCTGCATTCGGAATTTGAAACCTTCATTGTTGTTCATTCACCTTTTAAAACAACACTCCAAAATGTGATCTACAAATGACCCCAGGTTGCCTATGAAAAGTGACCTTTGACCTTTGCTGTCATCTATTTATCCTCATAAGACATCATGCCAAATATGTCATTCTGACTCTATCAATATCTATAGAATTTACATTACAAGAAAAAGTCTATATTACTTGCAAAAATTGACCTTTGATAATAAGCCCATTCTTCCACAGGGGCTGCATTCAGAATCCAAAATTTGTGCTGTTTGTCTACTCATACTAGGGAGACTATACTATAAATATGTTCACCCTCTCTCCGCCAGCATAGATGCAGTTCAGGTTACACCCCCCCAAAAAAAATAGCGATAAAACTTATTACAATGCAAAAATAAAAAGGAAACAATGGTCCCTAGAATGAACTGACACTGATATCTGAAAAGAATTTTCACAAATACAAGTTCTGCTCTACAGTTTCATAATTTGTATGGTGTTTGTTTTTAAAAGAAAAATAATCTCCCAGATTTTCTTCACTGGTACCTCTGGCTATTTAATAAAATCTTGAATATCTTAGGTATTCTTACAAAAGCTTTTAACTCCCTTTATTTTGGTGTATGATTGATGGGTGTAGTTTGGATTGGAGAGTATATACCTTGACCTTACTTCAAATGTGGACCTATCAAGAGACTGCTAGCTCTGCTTCATTATCTTACTTCCTGGACTCCAAAGGAAAATTTGAAAAAAAATAGTTGATAACTTTTATTTTACTTTTTATATCCTGTTTAACTCATATGTTGTACTTTCAGAAGCTGGTATTGCTTGCTCTGACAAAAATTCATTTTCCCCATTTCAATAACTGCCAAAGTTAATATACTTTGGATTAGTTCAAGCTCATCTTTTGAGCACATGGAAGTAACAATTCTAATCAGCTGTACGCTTGAGTTTGTGCATGATTTCCACAATTATCATATGTAAATAAATTTCAGTCACAGTACATGAAAACAGCATTAAGGTATGCCAACAATCTCTCCATTATGCATGTTGCCCATGCAAACAATTGCACCTTATGCACATCCCTTTTTCAGAAGTATGTAATAACTGCTGAGTGTTGAAACAATCTAATATCTGTAAGTAATAAAAAGATTTTCAAGATGGCCACTGTGGCAGCCTTAATGACTGTAAAATTGGCACCACTGTCATTTTCGGAACAACTAGACATGATAAGACTTTTGATGAAAACCCTTTGTGAATATGTTCTACAATTAAGGTGGAGTAGTGATAATATTTTCAAGAAGACCATCTTAGTGGCCCAATTGGCCACAATATCAGCACCATTTTCATTTTGGACCAACCAGATACCATAAGAAGTCTTTTGCTGAAAACCCCCATGTTGATATGATGAGAAGTAACAAAAACAGATTTTCAAGATGGCTGCCATGGCGGCCATATTGGAGTTCAGATCAGCAATATTTTTATTTAGGTTGTTGTATTTGTTGCAGGGTTTAACACCATTTTTTGGCACATGGCTGCCAGCATATTTGGTGGAGGAAGAACAACTGACCCAAAGGAAGCTACTGGCAAGCTTTCTCACATACTCTTGTTGGGTGAGCCACAACTGGAACCCACAAAGACAGCGGTGAATTGTGTAAGTGACCTGTAAAATTGAGTGTTTTGGACCACTCTGCCACTTATGAACACTGTTTTTATTTAGGACCAACTAGACACCATTAGAAAGTCATTTGGTGAAAACCCCTTATCGGTACAGCTTTCCATTTAGTAAGTGTAAAGACAACATCATTATGAAGTTGGCTGTAGTCAAAATAACAATCAGTCTAGAACCATTTTCATTTAGGACTAACTAAACATCTCTTGATGAAACCTGTGCTGACATGATCATCCATTCAGGAGGAGTATCAACAAGATTTTTAAGCTGGAGGTCAGTTTCACATCTTTTTATCTAAGAGGACCAACCAGACAGCATAAGCAGTCTTCTGGTGAAAGCAGGAAAACAAGATTTGTAATATGGCCATTGTGACAGCCATGTTAGGTCTCGGAGCAAGACCATTTTCATTTAGAACCAACCAGACCTTGTGATGAATGTGTGTTAAAAGTTTCAAGGCAATCCTCCAAGTAGTTTAGAAGAAGGAGTTGTGATAAATGACAAGGAATATAGGCCACTACATAAATTTATGTCTATGACTAGTATGGCTATAATTTACCATTAATAAAAGTAAAGTGTAGCTGTTTGAGCTCTTCTGACTGTGCCATGTATTCTTTCATCAATTTACACCACTTCTTGTGACTGCGATTTTCCATCTTCTCTAACCCTACCCAGTCAGTCTTCTGACACAACTTGGAGCAGTACAGGGTTGCATGACAGGAGGAGCTATGGAGGAAGATATACAAGATGATAAATGAGAGATTCATGTAAAATTTATGCAATAAGTTGAGAAATAATAAGTCCCCAGGTGCTTTAATCAAGTGGCATATTTATTATTCAATGTGTTAATAAATGTCAAGTCTCATTAACATGAGCTGAAGATTCTATTTCTGTATTACATATATGAATAGATTTAGAATTACTAATTTTGCTTTCTCACATGGCAACTCATGAAGAACTACAGAGCTCAGCTATCATAAAAAACTAAATTGTAAATAAACACCTGTCCCAAAACTTATACATGGAGAATTATGATGCTTATTCTGGAACACTACCATATTTTCTTTATTTTTTACCTCTGGAACACACAAATCTTTTACTGAAAAAATTAAATTACATCATCTAGTATCTGCAGACAAATGAGAGAAACAAATTTGCTCCAGCAAAAACTTTAACACCTGTAATAATATGCTACCCCTGAAGTAAAAGAATTCCCAAACACAGCCATACAAATAACGACTTTGTGTGCTTTCCAAGGAACCATCACGTTAGTGGTTTCTTGCAACTATCTGCTACATAATTAGTGATCATGAAAGTCTATTCTACAAATACACTCAAATTTCACTGCCAAGTAATGAAAAGAAAAATCAAAGTGTAGTCCACATTGCAACTGAAAGTATTCTCTAAATATCACTGTCTAGTATCATCGGGTTCACTCCCAGGAATTCATTCCCATGGGAAGCTTTGTTCCCTTATCCTGTTATCTGAATCCATCAATCAATTCACAAAAGTATGTGTTATCCATGTAATAAGGTAACTGACAATTTGTGAAGAGTGAGCTTTTGCTTCTGTCAGCGATGTTCAATTGGACAATTTGTGTGATCTCATTACAGGATGGTCACAACTCAACATGTGCCAACTATGCAGCACAAATTACATGGGGTTGTCAATTGTGTCAATCAAGCACTCCCAGTCAAATGAACATTAATGGGGCACTAAATATGTGTCAATTACTGCACTGCTCAAAGGAGTTATCTTTAAAATCACAGCAGATTCTGCCTTTCAAAGCTAGTGTGTGAGGTCCAACATGCAATTGCAGATCACTCAGAACATACTGTTCAGGAAATAAATCCATATCATGAAAAAGGCAAAGCCCTCCAAAAATATTTTATATACTCAGTCCAACTTCAAACTGCACAGACCCAACTATGTTGTTGCATAATGTTTAGGCAGATCTGGTCTATGCAACTTGTAAGGAGTAATCAGTAAAACAAACAACATACATCTTGATCTGCCCACACATTATGCAATGGCAGATCAGGGTTTATGATTTTTGCAGTTGGACTCGACTTGTTTTTTGTGAGCATATATGGTACACGTTATGCAGACCTGCACTAAACAATGTGTTTACTATTGAAAACCTGTCTTTCTTTAGTCCCTTTATAAAGTCCACTTTGTCAAGTAAAGAACTAGTTAGTTAGCAATAAGTACTACAATAATTACTCTAAATCTACTGTACAAAGTAATACCAAAAAGGAAAATTGTCTTTGTTTGAATCAAGATTCCTTTACATACATGAATCGATTCCAACTTTGAAGTATTGTTTAGTGTAATACAATATGGGACTGTGGCTGCTAATTACAATTAACTGTCTGTAATCAGATCCATGACTGTCACATCTGATTAACAGCACATTAATGTGGCCTCTTGTGTAACAATGTTACAGAAAGAGAAGCGCAATTATTTTCTGAGATAACTAGTTACCTATCCACAACCCATTAAAACAAACTTTGGTGTTCAATTATAAGCAACAGTTGATTAGTGAAAAATACAGTATGACTTTTACTTGAAATGAGATGCCAAGTCTCCATTGATTCTGGGTTTCATTGCTTTTAGAGAAAAAACAAATTCCAGGTCTTTCCCAGTGTGATTCCTGGATGAAACTAATATTTTTTTACTTATGACCATAACTGAACAGAATTAACATCATTCTGGCACAGAAAAGAAAAATATTTTAAAACAAAAATCTACTTCTATTGTGAGACTTTCATAGCAACAAAGTTCCAATAAGAATTAGACACCTGATCATGTACTAATATACAGCATGTATCATTAGAAAGAGACACAGTTGTAATAAAATAAATGTTAACTGTGAATATATATCATTTGACATTATTCTCGACATCACCACGATGAAAAGTAATGCCATTCTGTGACACTAGTATTTAACAAAAGAAAATGAAAAAATCTAGAAAGGGGATTAAAACTACATTTTGTTAGGAGTGTGATACAGAAGGTTCCTGATTTTAGTCTTCCTCTCAAGTAACTCAGTTTTAATGGTCAATTTTAAGTAACATACAGAAAGTTCTGTAAAACTTAGGATACACTGGATACCTGACCAAACCAGGAGTAGCCAGGTGGCTAAAAGCATTGACAATATAAATATATATGGTTCAGGTAAATTTTACTATAATGAGTGAGTTACAACAGATACTCACCTCCATCATTAATTTACTCAACACAGTACACCTATTCACTGCACTAATTATGCTCTTACTAAAATACAAAACACAGGTGCCTGACACAAGCGTGATATTAAAGTGGGTCAAAAACATGTACATATTATGTTTGGAATGCGGACAGTGCATTTAAACCCTTTTAACATATAATAAGAGACAAAGTTTATAACTTGACAAGTTGCAATTTCACGACTAGCCACTGATTTCTTATTAGTTTTTGTGTTTACAGTAACACTTTTCAGTAATCTATATATAATTTTAATTTAAAGTTTTACACTGCAACTAGCTATCAGACATATGAATTAGGCATACGGGAAGTTTCATACCTGAAAATGTCAAAATTTTGTGATTTTAGTGGGGTTTGGTCAAACAGTGTTATGCTCACAATATTTTTATGACTTGGGACCACATTAGTTTCAAGTACCTGTGTGCAAAAATATTAGTTGGCTTCCTTTGCAGCAAGTTTCAGATTGGTAACATGTAGGCAAAAGTAACTGATGACTGACACATGCCTAGATGAAGTGTTGATCTTTAGTGCTATTTAGGGTAGAAAATGCACACAGATTTATCCTCAAGGTGCAAAGTTTGCATCAATTCAGCCTAGGGACATGTAAATAGTAAAGTTGTCCTCAACAAGCCAATTCTTTCCCAGTCAGGATGAATGGTTCAGCTAATCAGACAATCTATATAATAATACAAATAATCATACCAAATTTTATTTGTCTGCCTCAAGTGATATTTCCTTCATCATGCTTGCTAGATCTTTTCAAGTTAAAAAATAAAAAACTCTGTAAAATACTAATATTACTAAAGAGGTCTGAAAATGTAATTAGGTTATCTACAACATAATACAAGGTTTTGGTTTTGTGAGGTTTCATCCCATTTTTCAGCTCAAGATAGGCTATATATGATAGCCATTATATTTGGTGCAGGAAGAATCCAGGATGACCACAAAAGAACTACCAATGCATGCTATGTTACTGGCAAGCTTTCTCACATAACTATTTTGGTCGAACCAAGATTTAAACACATTTGGACAGAGTTGAACTGTATGAATGATCTGTGAGAGCAACCACCTTAGACCACTTGATCACCCAGGGTCCTATAAAGTAATATAATGATGGCTACCAAATTATTTTTACCTACCTCATAACAAGTAAGCTTAAACATACAAGTTTTGGTTTAAAATAGTCTAAGAAAAGTTCCAAAATGTGTAAAAAGAACTGAAAATAATGTCACAGACACCAGAATCTAATCAGTTCTTGGAACCCACCGAAGATATTTTAAATACTAACTTTGGTCTGGTTTGGCACAATAGTTTTTCAGCTATCTTGCTAAAAAGAAAGTGCGATGGATGGATAGCAAAAAACCAACTTGTTTCACTCAGTTGGTGGTGGTGAGGAGCAGACAAGATAATGGGATGTCACATTTACTAAAATTGTAAACATTTACAAAAATGAGCATATAAAGTGAACTCATTTAAATGATATATGCCTACTTGTAAAAATTTAACATAAAATTGAATTTGTAAGATAATAAAATGTAATTCATTTTGCAAAAGTGACGTGTTAACTTTCACCTGCTGATTTCATTTGTATTGAGAAGTCTCTTGGCTATGTATTAAAAGCTGATAATGCAGGGTGCTTTTATAATTCAAGTGTTTTCATTTCAAATTTATTTTGGCACTGAAAACAATAACAGTACATACAGTAACTCAAAGTTACAGAACAATGTTTGAAAATTTGATAATTGTAAATGTTTACAGTCAGCAAATGTTATGGTATGCAATTTAAGAAGTTGCAATACTAAGCATGCTGTGATGTGAAAATTACATTACCACTTTTTGAAAAGTTCCTTAGTGCCCCGTACACCACAAAGAGAGCACTCCCTAAATCGTTGGTAGCCCTGTGTCTGTAAAGACTGGGTGATATTGTCATACATATATGTAATTTTAAACTGAGATGTGTTAAAACCTGCCGCCAGTCTGAAAAGGAAACACATTAAATGTATACACATTTAAACAGGTATTACTTAATGAAAACTTGTCATTAAAATGTAAACTGCGAAAATCATACATCGGATACTTTGCTTACAACATATACAGTGGTTGCTCACAATAATGCTGATTAGGAGAGAGCCATAAAAACGTACTGTGATATAGGTGAGGTTACCTTTTAGGATAAGTTAAATGGAACAAGAGTGCTTGATATCACTCACCTTGCTTACATAAATTAACAGTGGACTACTAGCATTTTAATAACACTACCTACTTACACTATCACCCAAACTTTATATCATGTAGATTTTACCTATTTACCTATAAAAATTCTTCCCAAAGATAAAGTCATAATTAACATGCATTGTCTCTTGCTTATAAGTAAAGTTATCCAAGATCCTTAAAAGTGATGTTTACAGAAGAAGCTTTAATTTGTGGTCTACAGGGTCACATGGCGTTTACACAAATGGAAATAATAATTCACTACAGGTTCAGTGTTAAGGCCATACGTTTCTTTCTTGGAAATTAAAATCTGGAATTGTTTCAGGAGAAAAGCATACCAGGTATTTTTATCTTAAAAGCACAAAATTCAAAGTAAATATCTCAAAACAAGAAACAGAGTAATGGCACTGAATGATTATCAAATGGCAAATGTTTCCAGAACTTTAAATTAGAAATACAAGCATCAGACAAACTTTATCTCACAAAACATATCACTTCCACATATTTAAGAATTTCAGTTGTGGTACACAATTTAGAAATAATTCTCTGGCAATAAATTTATGAATGTAGACATTGTTTATACAAGAAATATGTTCTTATTGCAGCAAACTGAATATTATACATGAGATATTAGTTGGCAAGTTTATTGGGAGAAAATCATCATTTCTGAAAGTGACATTTGATGCCTCATTCAATTCTATTACTGACTTTGAGAACTGTTAGCTTTAGGTTCCTTACTGGTCTACTCTATCTCCAGAAAACATTAATAAAGAAAGTGTTTTCAAGTTATTAAAAAAATGGTAGATAGAAACATATCATATTTTGCAAAAAATGGCTGCACAGAACATTATGTTTTGTCTGTAAAAACTTGCTCAAACACAGGGTACATGAATGTAAAGAAGAAAAGTACATTCTTAATAGAACATAAACTTCTGTCAATGAAATGATAACTATTTTGCACAACTCTGACAAAATGTGTCTGTAATGATGATGCTTAATAATAATAATAATAATAATAAGAAGAAGAAGAAGAAGAAGAAGAAGAAGAATTTTATTGAAAGAAGGTGACACAATTAGTTGCATGGAACTAATTGTCCTTGTGGCCCTCTACATATGGAGTACATGTACATAGGTACACACACACAAAATAATAATAATAATAACAATAATAATAATAATAATAATAATAATTTAAAAAACCAACAAAACACTGATTAGCTACATGCATATATGACATGATAAACAAAAAAAATGTAAGAACATGATTCTACAAGGTACACTGTATATACAGCAAAAAAATGAGTCAAGACAACTAAATGGAAGGTTTGACAATTCATACTTTAAGTAGTAATGTATTTATAAATAAAAAAGGTTTTCACTTTTCATTCACTGATTAATCAGATTATAATTAATTGAATTTATATCTGTACTTCTCTATTTCTTTTGATATTCTGTTCCAGACTGGTTACCCTGAATAGCAAAAACTTTTCTAAAAAGAGTTCTATATTTGGTTTTGGGATGGAAAGGTAATAGCTGAAACTGATCTTAAAGTGGGAGTGTTGCCTTGTTTTTTTGCATGAACATAGTTGAGATATAATAGCCACATAGTTTTGAATAAATTATTATAAATTACCATAATTGCCTTTGCATCCATCAAGATAGCTAATATATATTATGTTGGTTATTATGCATCCATTATCACTGTTATCTATAAACACATTAGTTTTTAAATGACTTTGTTGTAGCATACTAACTCATTTCAGTTGGTGAGATAAAACTGAATTCTAACTCTAAACTGAATGTAAATACACATTTCACAATTTGTAAAAATTTCAATGAAAAGAAATGTTTCTTGAATATTTCTCCATTATGACCTAATTCCTTTGTTATAGACACACTTATTACAAAATTAAAAAAATCAACCCAAAACAGCATGTGATATTCAAGCTGGTAAGCCTCACCCTGTGCTTTCTTTGATATGTGAATGTTTCAAATATACAATTTATCAGAAGTACAGTAATTTTATTAATTTTTTATGCCACATGACACTGGTGTTAGGCACAGTTTATGCACTAAGTTTTCTGATGAAAATGTCAAAATGTGCAAAATTTGTATTTATCTGCTGCATAAGTTCTTTTCAGACAAGATGTTTTTAAAAAAAATGTCAATAGTCATCTTGAACAAGTCTGACCCTGCCAACTTTTCTAAAAGATTATAATAAATATGCTTTTGTCAAAAAACTTGCAAAAATATATTTCAACATAGCTTAAATATGAAATCTTAACACTAAAGCTATTATTGCTTGCATTTTGTTGACACAAGCCAGTTGCACACAATTAACATCAAAGCATACCTAGCATGGGTTGGATCTCTGAAGGTAATGAACCTTGGCCTTCTTCGTTTCCCAATCATTGGATAGAGTGTGCAGAGAGCTACCAAATGGAGTGATTGGTCTGAAAAAGTAACCTCTGATATGTCACCATGGTTGAAGCCCAGACACTTGCCCCGCTTATCCATGACTCTTAAAAACCTGAAGCGATCACCTTCTGCATCTGAAGCAAATATTAACAATCACATTATAAATGACTAGAACATATCATAGTGCAACTACTGCATAAAAAAATCAGGGTAAAAATATAATAAGACACAATAATCTAAAATACTATCCCATTAGAAATTAATTTATAAACTATGGCAGTCCCCTCCCTAAGCCCCCATAAATGTGGTCATGGAACTAGGATGTCCTAGCATAGTGCCTGAAATGACCTGAATGCAAAACTTAATCAAGGTGTGATAGACAGACAGACAGATGGACACAAGTAACACTGTATGCCCTCTCCACTGTCATGATGGGACATAAATAATACCAATTTCTATGTCTGGCAGATCAAAGGAAGTCTGCTTGAAAGTCTCTTCAAAACACTTGGCCTTCTCAGAGATCTCTGTAGTAAGAGTCACTTCTTCTATGACTTTCAGTTCCTGGTTAAAGACTCCAAGTTCTAAAATTGGGTCTGCAGTTTTCTATATAACAAACTCTCCGTTTTAGCAAAAATGTCATTTTGAACTTCCATTTCTGAAACAAACAGTTCATCCTTCTGTTATACATGTAGATAGAGAAGGCTAACAGCAAGTTATCAGAATTTTCCAGGGTAGGCAGTACAGGTTAAAATAATACAACGGAACAATTAAATCAAACCCATTCCAGGATAGGCAGGGTGGGGTGAAAATAATACAATGGAACAATGAAATCAAACCCGTTCCAGAATAGGCAGTATGGGGTGAAAATAATACAATGGAACAATAAAATCAAACCCATTCCTGGACAGGCAATATGGGGTGAAAATAATACAGTGGAACAATGAAATCAAACCCATTCCAGGATAGGCAGGGTGGGGTGTAAGTGATGTCATGGAACACTCAATTTGAACCTATTACAGGATAGGCAGGGTGGGGTGTAAGTGATGTCATGGAACACTCAATTTGAACCTATTACAGGATAGGCAGGGTGGGGTGTAAGTGATGTCATAGAACTCATTCAAGGTCTCATCTATATAAAGCCCATTGCCAAAATATGTTTGATGACCAACACATTTTGGTAAAGCTAAGCTGTGGAAACCAAATTCATGATGTCTGGCCATCAGGGGTCATGTTATAAATTGGCAATCAGGGGACAAGTTATAAACGGTGCTCTGGAATTTTAGAAACTGAACTTTAGCTGTCATTAATACAAAAACACATTTTAAATTTGGACACAATTCAACAAACCTTGGTAAAATTATGCTGATGAATCCAGTACAAAGATGGGCTATCAGAGGCATAGCTCTTGTAAATGTCAAGGAACATTGGAAAATGAATTCGAGATCTCATCAGTATGGAACTGCATGCCCAATTTGACTCAAGTCCAATATTAATAGTAAAAGTTAAGCTGTAGAAATTTAAGTTTTGGGTGATAGGCAATCAGGGGCCATAATTCCTGTAAACAACAACAGAGAAGACCTGATAAGAAATTGTTGTGGTCTCATCTATATAAAAGCTGCATATAAATTCTGGTTTATACCCAAAAATTTCCACAAAAGCTGTCTTGCAGATTGAAGGACAAATGGACATCATTGCTATAAAACAGGTCAACAATTTTACCAAGCCTCTATAACAAGCATTCAGACTGGTCAAAATCAAATCATATGAAGCAGAAAACCTATGTTGTCAGCTTATAACACCAGACAGGTACTGCTTGCATATTCATGCACCCTTCTGATTTTTTTTGAAATATCTGTACACAAAATGGTAAAAATATAATTCTGCATTCTATATCTTGAGATTTGTTACAATTTTTTAAAATATTTTAAATTACAAGAATTTAATTTTATATTTTATGGTGTTGATGAAGTCACAAAGCTTTGATTATTCACCATATATTGATGACCTTTGCTTTACAAACAATATTTATACAGTGTGTTATTGATTTTCATGCTTCATAAATGCTGCTAAATATCAAGTTTCATACTCAAAGGATTCAGATGACTTTGTAGAGTGGGGTCTTAACTAAACATTGGATGTTTAATATATAATAAAAGCAAAAATTAAAAAATTAACTGGAAGAGACCTATTTGTAGCTCACTCACACACTGGCATCATTTATATCAATCTGAAAGCCATTTTGACATACTGGCATCATTTATACCAATCTGAAAGTCATTTTGACATAAAGGCATCATTTATACCAATCTGAAAGCCATTTTGACATACTGGCATCATTTATACCAATCTGAAAGTCATTTTGACATAAAGGTATCATTTCTACCAATCTGAAAGCCATCTTGACACACTGGCATCATTTATACCAATCTGAATGCCATCTTGACACACTGGCATCATTTATACCAATTTGAAAGCCATCTCGACATAAAGGCATCATTTATACCAATCTAAATGCCATCTTGACATAAAGGCACCATTTGTGCCAATCTGAAAGCCATCTTGGCATAATGGCATCATTTATACCAATCCGAAAGCCATCTTGACATAATGACATTATTTATACCAATCTGAAAGCCATCTTGACATAATGGCATCATTTATAACAATCTCAAAGCCATCTTGACACACTGGCACCATTTACACCAATCTGAAAGCCATCTTGACATAATGGCATCATTTATAACAATCTGAAAGCCATCTTGACACACTGGCATCATTTATACCAATCCGAAAGCCATCTTGACACAATGGCATCATTTATAACAATCTGAAAGCCATCTCGACATAATGGCATCATTTATACCAATCTTAAGGCCATCTTGACACACTGGCATCATTTATACCAATTTGAAAGCCATCTTGACATATTACACTATTCATACCAATCTGAAAGCCATCTTGACATAATGGCATTATTTATACCAATCTGAAAGCCATCTTGACATAATGGCATCATTTATAACAATCTGAAAGCCATCTTGACACAATGGCATCATTTATACCAATCTCAAAGCCATCTTGACATAATGGCATCATTTATAACAATCTGAAAGCCATCTTGACACACTGGCATCATTTATACCAATGTGAAAGCTATCTCGACATAATGGCATCATTTATACCAATGTGAAAGCCATCTCGACATAATGGCATCATTTATACCAATCTGCAGGCCATCTTGACACACTGGCATCATTTATACCAATCTGAAAGCCATCTTGACATAAAGGCATCATTTATACCAATCTGAAAGCCATCTTGACATAAAGGCATCATTTATACTAATCTGAAAGCCATCTTGACACACTGGCATCATTTACACCAATCTGAAAGCCATCTTGACACACTGGCATCATTTACACCAATCTGAAAGCCATCTCGACATAATGGCATCATTTATACCAATGTGAAAGCCATCTCGACATAAAGGCATCATTCATACCAATCTGAAAGCCATCTTGACATATTGCACCATTTATACCAATCTGAAAGCCATCTTGACATAATCACATCATTTATACTAATCTGAAAGCCATCTATGCCAGGATGCTCCTGTCAAATATAGTGAAATTCTGTTTAATTTTCTTTTTGGATTGGTTGAAATGTTTATCTATTTTCAGTAATGGCCTTATTTGATGGTAGATTATCCTGGTACCCTGGCCTCCCACAATGCTCTGCATGAGGCCAAGCATGTACCACTGAATGGCTGACAAAGGTGGAGAAAATCATGATGGTGGAGGTAACACAGAAATGCACTGAGAAATTAAGAAATTGTATTAAATCAGTTATTTCTGGCTGTGTCCACACCAATTTTTGGGTTGTATTAGTCACAACTATATCCATACAATAGGTACTAAGTGTTATTTATAATTTGGTGAGAGGGAGAAAGGCGAGAGATTGCAAAATTGTATGGTTGTGCTTTGTATGTGTGTGTGTGTGTGTGTGTCAGAGATTTTTTTATCTGAAAGAATGTTTAATTGATTCTGTTATAATACATGTCAGTCTACTGTCAGAGCTATGTCTGAGAGAATCTACTTAATCAAGACGCCAAGTTTTGATCTCCATTTATATGTTATATTGTTACACTCAATTAAAAGCAGATCTGTTTTGCATTATCATGTTAATTATATCTTTTGTACCAAATCAAACAAAGAGGGTGGAAAAAAAGAAAAGTTAAAAGCCATGCAAATCCTACCTGTGAAAGAGCTAGTTGTCACAGTCATATGTCAGGTCAACTGATTTCAACTGATCAATCGAACACTGTTTTATAAATATTATTATGTAAGTAATCTAATTAAACTACCTTAAAGTAGCCTACTAATTCATAAATATGATCAAAGATTGCAAGGCAGCCAAGCAACATGTGTACTTGGTGAATAAACACTTTGTTTCACAGATACAGTTCATTATGGAAAACTGAGTTCCAGAGTGTGTAGTGATTGTGAAAGTTCTGACTGAGTGTAGTATCCTTGCTAAATTTAGTTAATACTGCCATCTGAAAATGAGCAAGCATGTGAAAGTCAAGCACAGATGAATGTCATGAGTCTAGGATTGCCGAGAGCCTAGGATTGCCGCAAGCCTAGGATTGCCATAAGCCTCGGATTGCCTTGAATCTAAGAGAGCCTAGTTTGCCTGAACCTAGGATTGCCATGAGTCTAGGATTGCCGAGAGCCTAAAGACTGCCATGAGCCTAACAAACCCTGTAAGTTTATCAATATTAAATAGATCAAGTAAGAGCCTAACAAACCCTGTAAGTTTATCAATATTAAATAGATCAAGTAAGAGCATGATTTCTGGATCAGCTGCCAACATGAAGTGCTTACTAAGTGTTCACTGATGTAGTGAGATGATTTCATTGATCATGTTGTTATTAACTGCTTACTGTAAACGGTGCTTGACAAGGTTGTAAACGGGCAGAAGTCTAAGTAGCTTTCTGGTGCTAATGCCTCTACTATTACAGGCATATAATCCAAACTGCATAGTACCACTGTCACAACTTCTGCCACTGTGACAATGATTTAAGTTTGTCTTTATCTATTACAATTTATTTATTACAAGTAATTATTTAAACATAAGGAATCTATTCATATAAGGTTTTTTTATAATGCATATTTGTTTAAAGATAAGGGATCTATTCATAGATGTGTACATACTGTTCTCATGCCAAAACTGTCCCCACCAATTTAAAATAAAGGATTTAAATTTATGAGAATGTCAGAATGGGATTTCCCACTCTGCGCGAAAGTCTTAGACAAATCAATGAATGTACATAATTTAACTTTTCCACTCAACATTTTGAACTTGCTATCAAACTGTTGTTGAACTGTACTAAAATTACCTGGTCCAACCATGGCTATCTCATCTATTATCCACACAGTATCCTCTTGTGGAAGTGAAGGTATTTGATCATACTGTCCCTTGCATATCTCCATCTGCTCTCGGTATTCATTTGTCATTTCTGTCAAAGAAAAATTCTGCTTATTAACTCATTGTTTTTATAAATGTTTTAATAAATTCAATTTGCCTATTAGGAATTAATGAAAAGAGCACCATCCATGCTCAACTTTGCTCCTTGAAAAGACAAATGATGCAATGTTGACAATGTACTACTCAAAACACAAAAGCTTTCAATGGCCTAAAAGGGGGAAGGGAGTGACAACCACTCGTGAAAACAACGTCAACTTGCTTTTTGTGAATATTTATGGTAGGTGAAATTACAGGTACTGGGGCTACTATTTCACCAGAATCAATTTTAAACATTTCTGAAACAGAAGATTAGGCAAGGAAAAAAATAAAAAGTTACTCACAAGCTTGAAATTGCAAAAAAAGACACAGAAATTTACTGAATTATCACATGATAGCAAAGATATAATTTGTTGTGGATGACCAAATTTTAAATCAAGCTACTTATGTATGAAAATTCAAAGTCTCCATCATAAATATTTATTATACTCATAAGGTAATTAGATTACCATGAACATATAGGAGTACTCCAAGTACAACAAGGTACATCAAAATCTGCCATACGAGTACTGTCCAATACCAACAAGGTACATCAAAGTCTGCCATATGATTACTGTCCAATACCAGTAGATCAAGTGTTCCATTGCATAATGTATTATAAACTAGACCTGTCAGTCAGTGAGATCTTATTGAATATCCCACACTAAAAATGTCAAGTGTAAAGGCTATTGTACAAAATGGGGAGGTAACTCTTAAAGAATTAATCTAAGAAAACTGATTCATTTAGGGAGCACAAACTCATGTCATGATACAAACATGAATTAAAATTTCATTAAAATCTCTCAAACAGTCCTATTAAGTGGAAAAGAGTGAGATGAAGGGATCGATGGTAATAATAAAGGAGACAAATCTTATTAAAATGCTGATCATTAACAGGCTCCAGTATTTACAGGACAGAATGTTCATTCATTATACAAGAGCATACCATGCTTCATGAAGATATTAAGTGTGATAAGAATCTATCAAAGCATTTAGAAAACATATGCAAATGAATCCTTTAAACAAACCGTAGCAAACTGTTGACACCAGCACTGATGCTGCCGCAGAAATTTGACTGCCATGTCATGCTTCCCATCCATGTGATTCACAAAAGGTATGTTAGATGGACGAGCAAGCTGACTCTTGGGGGAGGGGGTATATATAATTACAAACTGAACAAACATGATCAACACAGATCTACTGGCACATTATGCAAAAAGTCTGAGTCCACAATGTTTACAATTCAATGTGTTAACACAAACAAATAAAGAACATACTTGCTGTCTCCATTTTCATTTAGGACAAACTAGACATACATTATGCAAAAAGTCTGAGTCCACAATGTTTACAATTCAATGTGTTAACACAAAAAAATAATGAACATACTTGCTGTCTCCATTTTCTTTTAGGACAAACTAGACACTATTAGAAAACTTTTGGTTAGCTGGAGACAGCTATCATCTTGCCAAGGCTAATAAGGAGATGGAGCTGTTAATAGGGAAATGAAAACACTTGAACAAATTAAAAGTTTAACAAACATCTTTGCAACCAAATATCCATGGTTTCAAAAGATTTTAAATTTAATTTGCATTTTATGCCACCTTTGGTAGCTATTGTAAGCATAAACATTTTTCCTGCAAAGCTGCAACTTTTATGGCACGATAAAAGTCTTCCAATCTATTTGGAAAATGCAACAATTGATCAGATTCCACTGCTTTCATTTAAGTTTGGTGCTAATTTCCTTTGATGAAAGTGCTTTGTTTTTATTGAAGACTGTAGTCAGCTTACTTTGATGAAGGATGCATGTGTTACTGAAGTTCTTGCTAAATGCAAACTTTTGAGGACCAAACAAATGCCGGTTTGTTATTGTGGTGGTAACATCAAATAACTGCAGAACATTGATTGAGACTGATTTTTTTTATTTTGTTTCACTTGCTTAGTATTTAACCAGAACAACTAGTGCTTTAAAGGTAATCAGTTTTCTTTGAAGTTTCATCAAAACTATATTTTTGGGTACATTGTTTATTTTTAAAAACAAAAAACAAAAAGCCAACAACAACAAAAAAAGGTCATTTGGTCGATTGTAGCCATTCCTGTTCCTGCCTTAAGGAGGTTGATCAGTTGTAGCTGACCCAGTAGCAGCATACAGTACCCAGGCCAGGTGTCTGCATATTAAGCACATTATGATGTAAAAATGTGCTGCTAAGATGTTAAGATGTGTTTGTCAATAAGAACAAAGGATTTGTTTATGTAACAATAGATACATTCCAGTGCATTTTATATCCACGTTTGCAGCTTCTTTTCCAGGTGCCTATGAATTTCTCCACTCCAAACCCAAAATTGTAGATACAAGTATAAACAGCCACAAAATGTTGTCACCAAAATAATTGCTAGATGGTATATTTTGTTGCCAATAAGTATGAAAAACAACACAATTTGTGACATTGGCAAAGTCCAGTGTCATACCTGATTCAAATTATTATAGCTTAATAACCTTTCATGAAAATCTCAGAATATTTTCACAAGCAATAAAAATGTTTAAGTATTTTTTTAAAGAAATGTTTAAACTGTACAGAAGATACTGAGGAAATTAAATGCAGAAGTGGTTAACTTCACTCTAGCAATTTATCGATACTCACGGTCAACCATCTGCATTGGATTTGGACCTTCAAGGTTTCTAAGGAATTTTTCCAGACCACTCTTTTCCACTGACCATTTGAAAGCAAAATTTTCTTCTCCTTCCTGATCCTGAAACTGGAAATAGATATTACACACTTAACCATCTACCAATTAAAGAATACATAGCAGCATTTTAAAGGAATATTAATAAAATAAATATTGCACACTTGACAATTGACCAATTCAAGAAAACACAAATCTGCCATTGCATAATGAGCTCGCAGATCTGGGTTTATGCAGTTTGTTTGGAGTAATCAGTAGAACAAACAAGACACATTAATTTGTTTGCATCTGAACTTTTAAGTGAGTATATGTATATGGTGAATGTTAGCAACACTTGGGTAGTTGTAAAATAGGGGTCACAAAATATCTCTGCTTCTGTGGGATGAGTCTCCATTGTTAATCATTATTACACATACCCTGGAAAGAAGTACAAAAATACCAACATTCATTCATTCAAAGATTCATCTACATTGTAACTATAGTAATAGGTCAAACTGTATTGGAATTAGAGCCTGCACATGTAATGTTCAATAAAGCTTGGAAATCAGGTCACAGTGATCAAGTTTATATGTTTGACACACCTTTGTACCATGAGGTACCATCCAATAAATTTGGGCTGAGTATGTGTACTGAATAGTTAATAAGAAATATGCAGACACAGAGAACAAATGAATTCTAAAAACAGAAAATGTATCTTGACATTATTATTATCATTTACAATGTGATATCTGATAATAAATATTTTACTATTACAAAATCAAAAGCACAAAACCAAGTATACACTGTAATTTGATTCACTGGAAGCAATGACTAAATCAAGTTCATCTGCAACAACCTTTAACTTTACAAAAAAAAAATCATTCTGGAGTGCCATTTTTGTTTCAGGACTTTATACTTATAATTTGCAAATAACACATTAACATTTATTCTCCTAATTAAGATTGTCAGAAATGGTGCATGTCAGAAATGGTGCAACAAAGACTGAGAATTTTAAGGTGACATGAAGGATAAGGTCACAGTAAACCAAATATTTTCAAATACCAGAAACGGGTTTTGCCTGTTTTAACCCATATCTTAAATTGTGGATAACTGAATCATTAATTGCTGATGTAGACAATAGAAAATATAGTTCATTGACATGCTTCACATTGACATTCCCATGGAGATAATGTTAGCAAAATATAGCACAGACTTTAAATGTTCTGTGCTACTGAGAAATTTGTCTTCTTTTAATAACTTTCTAAAATACAACTTCTTTTGGACTGCTAACTGGAGTAAAAGTATTTGGGTCTGACCCAAAACCTCTGGTTTATCTATAGATGGCGAGTTTTAAATGTATGTGAAACAACAGACAATGCCAATGATTGGCACACTGAATGAAGATGGAAATAACCAGCTTTGTTTCATTCAGAACTAATCCAGAACTTCATGCTTTTCTAAAAGTTTGTGAAATATGGAGAATACACACACTCACACACACACACACACACACACACACATATATATATATATATATATATATATATATATATATATATATATATATATATATATATACTCTCAT
>JAECUM010009717.1:0-26547 GCA_016617855.1 Megalonaias nervosa | reverse complement strand
GTACAATCTTGTGCGGTTCGTGGGTAGTCACTTTAAAGTTTCGATCCTGTCCAGACTGCAAGGCTTCTTTCAATATGCTAAAGTTCACCACTCGACTGGTGCGATAATTAAGAGTCAATCCTTTCACTTTCCACTCCGTGTGCACATCTCCTTGATTGTTCCGGTATTCGTAGCCGTAATTTTTGGGACCGCCACTTGCAAAACTGAGAATCTTGTGGTCGGGATGCTCGTCCGTCCAGGCTCCTAAACGGTCTCCTTCGATGACAGGGTGAGGTTGGCCCAGGCGATCAATGTAGATGCAACTGTCCGTGTCAAAATACAGCACACGATCTCCTAATAGTTCTAAAGCTTCGTACAGTTTTAAGCGAGCATGGGCTGTCACGTAGGCCGCAATGATGACATTTTCAAATTCGTCGGCTTCTACAAAGTCCAGTTCTTCTTCGTAATTGATTAAGAGCAAGTCCTCACGAACGACGTCCACGTGTTTCATGTATTTGGTTTTGTCGTGAATCATCTGCAAGTATCGGAAAGGTTCTGTCAAATACTCCGTCTTGGGTAAACACGGTCGTTGTGCCATTTTGCCCCACAAACAATTCAACATCACTTTGGCAAACGATCGCCTTCCTTCGTTTTTCTCGATGTGGTCTAAAGTGATGCCTTCCTGCTTCCAGTATTTCTCTTTGAACTTTGTTTGGTCTTCGGAAGTGTGACACCAGGAAGGATATCCGCTAACTTCTTGTTTCAGTTTCAAAAAGGCATTCACGTAGTCTGCAAAAATGCCTTTTTGAGAATCGTCGCCCTTGTGGTATTTTTCTGTCTTGGGAAAGTGGTAAATTTCGTACACTTCTAACAGTTGGTATCCCAAGTCCAGAGCTTTAAACAATTCCACGCTGACCCACGTTCCCGTCAAGGCTCGTTCTTCCTGAGTGTGCTGACAAGGGTGGTCTTGGTTGCACGTTTCAGCACAAGTACGACACAAGGGAAACATCAGTTTTCCTTGGCAATGATGTGGTAAAACGGGATGGTACAAGTTCGTGGGAGGTAAGACTTTACACTTGATCAATCCTTCGTATTGTCGAATATTGTCCACGTCGATGTGTTCCGTCAGCAATTGTGGGTGCCCTGCGGGAAAGTGACAATATTTGCACACGTACGGATACAGAGAACACACGTCCAAGTATTTGATTTCTTCTCCTTTCTCCTCGTCGACTTGGTACAGCAAACAGGTGGCATTCGTCCGCCCTCCGTACAAACTGTCCCGCGGGTTCAGAGGGTCCACCAGCTTGTAACTTTCCACGATGCGCTTAAACTCGGGATCGGTTTTCAATCGCTGATCGTACTCGTGTTCCCACATTTCCACTACTTGGTATCCTTGCTCTTCTAACTTCAAGCGTCGCTGACAAGTGGCCTGGTACAAGTCTTCCATGGTCCGTTGTAAAAACTGGTTTTTAGTGTCACGTTGAGGGTAGCAGATGGGACATCCGTGAAATAAGCACCCGTTAAACTCGTACACAATCTTGGGGTTTTCTAAGTCCCAGCCGTCTACTGAATACCTTCCGATGGTCTTTTCGCCTCCTCCGTTGCGAGCATGTTGGATCCATTTGTCTTCCTTCTCACACAAGTAATGTAACCAGCGTAGGGCTTTGACCGAATATTGACGTTTGACAAAATTGGTCGTTTGAGGACTGATGACAGCTAGGGTGTTTTCGGGCATGAATCGTTGACGATACACTAAGGAACACCCTTTGGCAATGGTACAAGCTTCTTTCAAAGGATCGATCCCTCCGTGTTCCATGAACAGTTCTCGAAATTTTCCACAGCAGCGACGTAAAATGTCTACGTCGGAACGACAATATTTTAACATTTCTTCTTGAAAGTCAAAAGGGTCCGAAGCGTGAATCTGGTACCATGCGTAGACAGCTTCTCGTTGTTCGGTACGCATGTTGTCGGGGTCGTAGTAGTGAGCCTCAGGCAAATGGGGTAGAACGGCGTGTTGATTGGCTTCGGTATTGAAAAGTGTGGAAAATAGCCTTTGGCCATTTCTGTCATGCCAAACGTTTTAGGCATGCGGCTCAAAGGCATAGCCAAGTAACTCATTGAATCTTTAAACTGTACTTGTCCCACTTGCATGGAAAGGATTTTGACTCCGTTCAAAGTGACTTTCGGACGTTCGGTACTTTGTTCCGTATAGTATCTCAACAGAAATTGTCCATCGTATCCCGAGAAATTGTGAGCCATCACCGTGGCATGGCGATGACAATCTCCGTAACGTTCGATATCTTCTTGGCTCCGCGTCTCGTCGATAGGGTTTAAGATCCATTGGGCAAAATCGGCCAGTGTGTTCGATCCCCGAAAGATTTTTTCACGTCCTCCAGGAATCTTGCTGCAGTAAGGGCAATGAGTCAAGATAGGCTCTTGGATGCACTTCTCGCACGCTCGGTGAGCCACGCAGAAATTAGAAATGTGAATGCCAGTCTCTTGCATGCATTCGAAATCGAAAAAGATGAAATTCCCTTTCTTCTTCTGGTCATTATCTTCTTCTTCTTCATGTTTGGAATGGTATTTTTGAATGTAGCATTGGTGTTCCAAGTCCACAGTTTGGCGACAAATGTGACATCGCTTCTTTCCTGAACAGACGTGCGCCTTGGCACTGTTGGTACGTATGCCTTGTCCACAAGTAGGGCACAATCTCAAGAGCTGACAAGCACATTTCTGCTGTGAACCGTGCGTCTTTAGGTGTTGTTGGTAACAGGCAGGACTGACAAACGTGCGCTGACAAACAGAGCAATACACTCGTTCTTGTCCTTCGTCCAGACAGGGTGTAGAAGCTAAACATCCTGAGCATTTCGATCCACAATGCTTGTGTTGCTCTCGATTGTTATAGCCATAGTCACATTTCTCACAGTAATAAGTGTATGACAGGAATGCAGTGATACTGGTAATGGCATCAAAATGTTCATCGTGATGATAGACGTGAATATATTTTCCGTCTTTAAAATCTTGACCTCGAAACAACAGAGGTCCGCGCACTTCTTGAGGGTGAACTTTCAAGGTGTAACGTGGAGCCAAGACGTCTTGCAACTTTTGCATTTCAGGAATGCCACAGGGTGTGTCTTTAGCTAACCCCGCTTGCTGTAACAGGAGTTCTGCTTCTTTTCGTTGTTTGGCTCGGTCCGATTGTTGAATAGTTTTCCAGGCTCTTTTCCATTCTACCGTATCGTTCTTGTTGGCATACGTTTGTCCCACCACGATGGCACGGGCTAAACACATCTTGTCTTTTGGATTGTTAATTTGGACGAGACTACGCTTGAGGTTACGCAAGTTGTCTACCAACATCAACTTTTTTTTACCTGTCCCTTGGGGAAGAGACACGTGGGTCATGTACAGTGTCGCTTTTCCGTCGGTGATGTGAAACTTGTCGTTGGATTGTTGCACGTGTTGAATCTTGTCGATGACTTTGGAAGATGTCAATTCTGCTGGGCTGCTAAACTCGATCCAAACGGGAGACTTCAAATTGTCGTGATGAATAGAAAGTCTCAAGCGATCGTCTTCTTTGGCTCGACATTGCCGTTTTAGTGTGGTTAACAAAGAATCCCACACATCGGTGATGAACCCTTCTGCTTTTTCCAAGGGTACGTCAGACTTGAAATCTTTAAATTTCACTGCGTACGTGTAGGCTGTGGTTCTAAATTTTCTGGAAGAGCGTTTGTCCGTCTCCCGAATATGGTAGTACTTTTCAGGGTTTACGGGTGGTAATGGACTTTGATTTGGTGTAGACTCTTTAGGCTTCGATTCTGGTTCACTCATCTCATCTTCAAAATCGCTGGCATGAATTTGTGCCAAGACTTCAGCTACTGTGCGAGGCGATAAATCACGTTTCTGCCTCTTACTTTCTTCTTCTTTCTTTTCGAAATGATGCGATCGTTTCATCTTGACGGCAAAAAGTCAAATGACTACCTGTGAAACACCATGAACCCCTATATATCTATGTCAGACCAGGGCATATATAAAGGGCTAGTGACTCCCCTCTCAGTATTCATTTCGCTCTCAAGCCGACCAGCACAATGGAAGAACCCACACAGATCGAACTTCTGATTAGAGCATTGCGAGGTGTGATAAGAAAGTTTTCTTCAGACAAGCCGACGGACTACTCTCCTTCCTTTCGAGATAAAAGTCAAGATACTTGCTATATCTGTCAAAAGAAAGGGCATTGGGCTACAGAATGTCCAGACCGTCAAAGAAGCAAGGCCAGTGTCAAAAGAAACAAAAGTCAAGATACCTGTTATCATTGTCAAGAGAAAGGACATTGGTCTTCAGAGTGCCCTAAGAAACAACAGGAGCAGGAGAAGGAGGAAGAAGAAACAGAGGTAGCCTTGACAAAAGAAGAACCCAGACACGTTCAGAAAGAGAAGACAGAAAAGAAAAGAAGACGAGAAAAATGTGAGGAAGAAGAAGACGAAGAAGAGGAAAAAAGTGTAAAAGTGAAGAAATTGAAAAAACAGAGAGAGTGAAAGAAAAAAGACACAGAAGAAATCTATGAACTTTTTTAAAAGAGTTGTGTTGTGTTATGTTGTGATATTGAATTGTAAAAAATTTGTAACAGAATAGAACAAACTGAAAAAAACGTAAGTGTCTCTTGGTTTTCATTATTTAGAAATAATAAGGACCTACACTCATACACTCACAACACGTACATCATAGGGTTAAAGAAGGGAATTTGAGTTTTAATTGATTTTGGCAAAATGAATAGTCCCTCTTTTCGAGAGTATTGGGTAGCCCTGAAAAGGACTGTTGAGTGTTTGTTTTTCCTTAGAACAAACTCAGGAACGAGAATCAATTCGCTTTAACTGTCTTAAGCCTTTGCCACGGCCAAGGCCTACTTGTGGACTTGCTCCTGTCAATGATTTAGTAGATATCACTAGGGGTGGTATCTGTGGTGTAGTCACAGGGTTAGGTTGTTTGGCTCGGGAAGGTCTTTTTCTCTTGGGTCGTAATAAAGAAGTCTGATACATTTGTTTCAGACTTCTTAACTCGGCCAAAATGTCCAAGAGTACCGTGACCGTTTGACTTTCGCTGTTCTCCTTCTCTCCTAGACTTTGTTTCTTCTCTACTGCTTCTTCTTCCTGTTGTTTCCTTCTTGCCTCTTCTTCTTCTTCTCGCTGTTTCTGTTCAAGAAGAAATGCTTGCTCTGCTTCTTTCTGCTGCTGTAAAAATTTCTCCAATTCTTCTCTCTGTCTTTGTTTAAAATCGTCGACACGTGGTAATGAAGGAGAAAGTGGCGAAGGTACTGGTACCGGAACAAATTCTTGGGAAGAAGATAAAAAATCCACTAAATCCCAGTTGAAATCAACCTCTTCGGGAAGTAGCACTGTGTTCACTTTGGTAGCTGCTGCTGTACCATTACTTCTCGTCTCCACAGCCGGTGCCCCCCAATTCATTGTCTTCTTAGGTTCCGTCATGTTTCACAAAACACTACCGCATCGATTCACTGCGCACAGACGCTAGTGTGCCTATATAGGAAATGTGACGTCACAGGTAGCTCTCTTCGGATTGGAAGACAGACTCCGCGAAGTGACTGAATTTTGTAACGCGTGTTGGGATTGGTGAACCCTTTCAATCGTTTCGATCCGGTCTTCCACTATAAATAAACGCGGTTCACTTCATTCCCTTCACCTGTTCTCGTCACAGAGAAGATGTTGATCGACGTAGAATCCTCTACTTTGGTATCCTCAATGCTGTTCCGTACAGACTTACCCATGTATGTGAAAACAAAATGGACTGTCATCCGGATCTCCGGGGCCACTCTTTGGAAAAGAAGATGTTATGTGGAAAGACAAGGCTGTCTTAAGCGGACTCTCATCTACGGACCAGAAGTGAGACACAGCTTAAGACAAACTTTGAGAAATTTGAGGAAGATAAGAAGACCTATGCGATGTCCTGTATGTTAACAGAATAGTGTTAACATCACATAACAAACAACGGCCCTTTTCAGGGCCACTTCCAATACCTCGAAAAGATCTTAATTTTCATTTGGTCTCCCCCTAAACGAATATATATATATATATAAAACCTTTCCTCTACTAAAAAAAAGAAACATGCCACCTGTCGCTTATCGCTCTACAAACCCCCAGTCTCCTAGTCACCGCTCTACAAAAATTTCCATTGACGCTATACAGGTCCAGGGTGTTGACCTACTTTCTTGACGCTATACTGGCCCAGGGTGTTGACCTACTTTTTTGACGCTATACTGGCCCAGGGGGGGTCTGTAATGCTAATTCCCATTGACGCTACGGTAACCCACTATACTACTGACAAAGTAATTTGGGACAACTGTAGTAACTCTGCTTCAAAAATGAAACAGATTTGTACAGGCGACAAAGTACACAATGTACAGTTACACTCTACTGAAATGCTTCAGATTTAGTACGGAAACGATACAAAACGCAATACTGCTGTATCACAGAAACCGGTCATGGCGCTAATCTCATGCATTCTTTTCTCCCTTTTTTTTTGTTGTTACGATACGAGTCGCCTTTCTCCTTCTTACAGTCATTACATGAGAATGTTTAAGAAATAAACTCTCTAGGTTTAAAGTCTACAATACATAAATATGAAACGGTACATGAAGAAATGCGTGACTTTACAAAAGCAAAGCGAGCTTCCACAGACTTGCAAGATTGTTAAAATAATGATCACTTTTCGACAAATGTGAGGTAACGGTGAACTTTGTGTGGGTTTTTTTAAGTTTCAAGCATTTCTGGTTTTTTTTTTTTTAAAGTTTCCTACAATAGTATTTATATGTGATATATGATTAAACAAACATACCTCCAGGAGCTTTGAAATTAGCCAAGATAACCTCGGTGACGGGTATACATGTATCGCTAGTAACGGTGATGTATATCTCCAGACCGCTGATCACGAAGTTATAGGAAGTGACTTCCATAGATGCAACGGAGGGAAGACCAAAGTGGATATTGGAAACAACAGTGGCATTATCTGGAAAATAATGCATGTAACATGATAAATTGTTTTACTGGATATCCGTGCACCTGTCCATTGATTATCCCTCCTATATTCTGTTCCATAGTTGATATATCGGAATACTATTTTAAATGTCCCTAAATTATATCTAGTCGTTTGATCTCATTTTAAACATTTCAGGAAAAGCTTTACTACCAATGATTTAAACATCCACGAACGCGCAGGAAATAGTCTTCGCGTACGAGGATTGGTAAAACACCATACATCGGATATTTTTAGGGTAGTAAAATGTGGATCAACCCAGTCAGCGGAGTTATCTTATCATTTTGGCACTATTTATTTGTTGTGGATTGGAAAATTATGAGTAAAATACATTGAGGAGTTAACTAGCGGTAAATTTGAAATGTTTTAATTTTGTAGAAATATATTCATCCACTAAAAAATCCCCAAAAGCCTAATGCCAGAAATACCTGATATACGATTCTATTGATAACATTGGCTCCAAAAGGCAAAATAGTTGCGGTAGTCCCTGATTGGAAACAAAAGCAGTTTACATTCCATAAAAATGAACTTAATTATATATTGATTCTGTGAAAAGTATCTTTGTGCTTCTAAAACACATATTCCCCACCCCTACCCCGCCAACTGCTACCCACGAGTTTAAGTTCAACGAATTTAAAACGTGCTGAAAATTTTTAAAAAATGGTTAAGTTGCATGAAAATCTAATACTGTCACGTCGTGTAATTTAAACATAATTTCAAAAGTTTATTTATCTGTGTCGAGTGAATTTTTGCACACCGTCCTAACAAGGTTTTATCCGCAAACGCTCTAAGTCCTAAATAAGTCCACATGCCAAATAAACACAATTATGTCAAGTGGTATGTATGCATTCAGGCAAGCAAGGTTTTTACCAAAAGATCGTAAAAAAAGAAAATTCAAACGTTCGAAACATATTTCTTCACAAATGAAAGAAATCAAACTGTATAACGTCATAAAGATCTTATCAAGTCAACTAAGTGTGCATGCTAGCATGACTTACAACAAATTTCATTTGTTCTATATTAAGTACATTTGTGTAAATCGTGCTAATGCGCTCTCCTGGACGGACGGACGGACGACGTAAAAATCAAATCAACATGCCCGCGCTGCACGAGTGGTGATTCAAAAGAAAGAGATAAATGGTCTTAAAAATGAACAACGGATGAACGAAGGCATACCGTGTTCTTCCAATAAGAGAAAACTTATTGAACAACCATTAATGTTGGATAGGAAGGTAAATAATCTCCGGACATGATGCAATCGATTAGACATAGTAAATTTATGTATGTATGTTTATATGTGGCACGTCAGGACACAACTGGTTTGGTAGTGTCAATTAAATTTAAGTTCTAAGTATGTAAAGATAGAAAATCAAGAATAATAACCTTAGGAAGATAATATCCTGCATATAAATGCAAACATATATTACTTTAAAGATTAAAGATAAATGCAAAGATGTCAAAATACTATTAAAGGTATGCGAAATTATATATATATATATATATATATATATATATATATATAAGTTATATATATATATATATATATATATATATAAGTTATATATATATATATATATATATATATATATATATAATATAATATAATATAATATAATATAGGGTAAAAATAGGTTATACTAAGCGCATTCTTTGAAAATGTCAATACACTTAACGTACGCCCTCTTGTCGAGGTTCACCCTTCAGCCACTGTCCGTGGTATGTGTGTTCTATACTTAGCGGAACAATACCAGTTCATCTCTGCATATAAGGGATGTTACTCTGCAATGATCGATTTGAGGTTCCAAGGCTTGTTCATCGACTTTTCGTTCCAAATACTTTGCCATGTATATAGGACATATATACTATTTGAAGTCACTGTATGGAATCGTACAGTTAGAAATGGGTGACTGCATGGAAGCTTTTGCTGCTTTATCTGTCTTTCATTACTCTTTTAATATCGATGTAACTAGACATTATTGTTTCCATACTTTACGAACAATTCACGTGTGTAAGATGTGAGGTATTAACGGATTTTTATAATTCAGGTTTTGTAAATGTCTTCTAGCGTGGATAGAGAATTCGAACTGATTTTAATTTGTATTGAGCTTCTATGCAGTTCACAGATACGAATATGGCCGCAATTTATCCGATACCAATGGAGGCGTTATCTGATAACCGGATTGAGATGGTGCAATAGGGTGTTGTAGCCAGCTTGAAATGGTGCTATTGGGTGTTGCTACAACCTTGTCTCTATGTTTCGAACTGTTTATATACAAGATCGTATATCCACAACTGGAAGACCTGATTTCATGGAATTTACTCTGGCAATCGAGTGGATTGGCTGAGGTCATTTTGACTTAGGGGAGTGGCTGAAATAATGATGGGGATTATTTGGGAATAAAGCTTTTCGCAGAATTGACAATAGTTTCGCTGCTTCTAGATTAGGACGAACATGTATGATGGAAAGTCGAATATCATTAGAGAGATATGAGGATAGGTCAGTAGTTCTGTAATGTACTAAAGAGACAATTTATTCGTCTAAGATAAAGTGACCGTTCTTTGTCTCATCATAGAGGCTCTCTGAAAGAGAATTTATAAATGATCCCAGAAAAAGTCTATATCCCTGATTATGTTTTGGCTCAAGCATCTGCAGATAATATTTGACAGCGTCTTCACACATAATCGGGTATCGTCAAGTTTAGATGTTACTACAAAACATGTATAACCGGAGCAAGTCCTTCTTGTTCCGTTCTCCTCTCTAATCTGTGTTTCCTCGACTTGTAAATAATCCGGGTCTTTTTGACATTTATCTTTCAAATATGTCATAAGAGGAAGAAAAGTTAGCATTCAATCCTAAATATGTGATCTCCTCTACATCATTTCAAATATGTCATAAGAGGAAGAAAAGTTAGCATTCAATCCTAAATATGTGATCGCCTCTACATCAGTGATAAGAGAACCGTCGAGTTAGAGTTCTGAGTCATCATGATACGTATGTAAAGTTTTAGCTTGAGAAATATTTCAACCTGTTTTCTTCTGGCCATTTCTGAAGTCCATTTAAGGATATCAGAAATTGACGTCCCATAAAATCCACACCCTTTGATCTTCAGCAGATCAAATTGTTTTTGCACGTATAATGAGCTATCGGTTCCTGGATTTAGACGCTTCGCCATACTGCTTACTTTGATGTTGAAAAGGGTTCCTGACAATATGCTGCCCTGAGGTACACCAATGTCCTGAAATGGTGGTACCAACATTGACTCGGAAATGTCTGTCTTTCAAAGCAAACTGGATATAACGATGGTTAGGTTGCCCACTAGACCTAAGTTGAATATGTAATTCTTTATGCCGTTATTTTGTACTGTATCAAAAGCTTTCTCCAAGTCTATTCGATTCAGAAGAACATATAATGAAATTTTTTGTCGCTAATTGAAGCACCATATTCAAATTAAATCATAGACGTGCTGGAGAGAAGTATTGTAATAAATGACGTCACACAGGTTTCACACATGCTCGAAGATTACATGCGACAGAGAAAAATATAAAGATTTTACGTACCTGGGATACAATTACTAATGAAGGGTTCAGAACGCGAAACATTACAGTTGCCTCTTTCATCCATGACGTACCGCAAACCCTATAAATACGGAAATTCAAATTAATATAAGTCATACAAGTCAAGAAGGAAACATTACTCCAAAGAAAAACACACACATCAATATTCAGATAAGTTCACATATCAATACGTACGCTTTCAAATATTATCTGCAGATGCTTGAGCCAAAACATAATCAGGGATATAGACTTTTTCTGGGATCATTTATAAATTCTCCTTCACCTGTACATTTTTCCACAGCTTGCGGATTATTGCGGCGTGTATGCGGATGCGCGGAAGAATCCGCAGTTTTGTGGATTACTGAGGTCACCTTAAAAATTGTAGGATCTATCTACCAGTGCCTTTTACAGATCTAATCTGCCCTTTAGTCAAATAAGTGTCGAGAAAAAATACGAAACGTTTAATCTTGAATTGGAGCAAACAACGTCTTACCTTGCAATGTGGCACAATGTTTACCGAGTTTCATTATTTTCACAATGCATGCATCTTGTAACATTTTTCAGAAAATGATCATTACACCTATCATTGCTGAAATGGATTTAGACTAGAATGCTTGATTGGATGCATACTAATAGCATACAATGTAGGATGCTTATTAACTAAAGGAAGAGACAATTTTAACGCATGCTCCAATGGTAAAAGGAAATGCTACCATAGTAACGTTTAGATGATTTCAGTTTGCAGGTTTTTGTGAGAAAGGTTTGTGTTTCTGGTCTAGTGCTTGTAAATGCCCTGCATGCACCGTCTAAATCACATTGCATGACCTAGAGAAACGTCTTTAAATATCATTTGTTACAGGCACTGGAGTTGTGCGCATGTTACATTTATACATTCATTCACTCATTCTTTATTTTCTCCATAAGAAGATATCAGATTCATGCATGCCAAACAAACGGAAAGAACATAAAAATTACATTTATACAATGTACAAATATGCAACAGTCAAATTGAGAGAATGTAGAGTAGAACACTATACTGATGGAAGAAATAAGCGCTTCTAAGAAACTACTAGAGAATAAATTAGTAAATATGAAAGAAGGTGCCTGGAAAGGCACAGATGAATGTACGAAATACATTAGTTCAGAAATTGGTATAAATAAAGATTATATATACACGCCCATGATTACGTTACATCTATGATATGAGCATGATGATCTTAACTCTTGGTGTTATTCAGTAAAGGAAACTTATAACTTACTCAACATACTTACTATTGTGTGGTCTCATCACCATGTATGACCTATATCAGACAATTTTATCTGTCATGCTGAACGGTGTCAGATATTTGTCAGGTTCAATAGTATAATTAACGCACACGAGTAATCTATGTGTAAAGAAATAAGCGTATTAATTGTTCATTTTTGGGGAGAAGCTTCGTGATCAAGAGAGAATTGACGTTTAAGGTTTTTTTGTCGTTGTCTGTATTATTTAACTTTGTGCTTAAAGAATGGGATATTTAGTCAATCCGATAGATGCCCGTGTACCATGAAAGTTGTTCTGATACGGCATACTTTGCATACTATAAGATGACATTTACATGTGTTTACAAGATTCCGGAATAAAATGTCAGCAAATTCATGTATCATAAATTTGTCTGCGATTTGATTGGGAAGGAAGTGCATCTGTTTGGCAATGCTTTATTGTTTTTCGATGTAGTCCTGAAACTATTTATGTCTGACGGTATCGCGTAGTGGACTCGACGGACGTTAAGATCGGGGCATCAGGTATCTCTCACGTATAGCGCCCCGGAGGTTAGTTTTACATTTTAAATTTATTTGTTGGACCTCTTGGTCGTGATCACTTTGGATGAGAAGGGACTGATATAGTGTTTGTGAGCTATTTATTTCTTAAGAAGGGCGATGAGACTAACTGTTCTGGGTCAGGGGTTCCTTAAGCCGAGTGCGATTTTAAGAGTTGGTCTCAAATCGGGTTTGACTCACACTGCTTGGTGGGCCTAGGCTAACAGTCACAAACAGGTTGCTGATCTTGGATGGTTTCGTTCTGATCTGATTATTGATTGCCATAGGATTCTATAGTTTCTAAATCGCTTCCTTCAGGGCGTTATTATCCGAAACCATATTGTATATTCAAAATAAACTCAGTACGGTTGCTGATTAGGGTGTTTAATGTTTGCTTATGGGTGTTTTGTAATGTAATGAGCAAGGACACTTCTTAGTGAGTGTATAAATGTCCTCGAGTCGGCAGTGTTATGATTGTTGGATACTTATGAACTGGTATCAAAGGCACTCTCTGACTAACTATCATGGCGGGAAACAATGCCACTGAAAATATCATCAATGCTGGCATGTTATTCTCCATTAACAAATAACTGTAAATTAAAACAATCCTGAAGATAAATATATGTTGCTCTAAGTTATTTTAGAATTTCTTCGACAATGAGAAAACCTCTAGGAGGACTGGGAAAGGATGGCGCAATGTTTGTTTGGGTTTTTATGTACCAACTCGTTGAGTCTTTACAGATTTTATGATTTTATTTCCCCAGTATTCACACGGTTAAAGACTTGATCTTCTAGGGAAATATATTCCTGACTGAAAATCTGAGAACATTGGAAATGACACATAACTTTGTATTGTGAATCAGTCTCTGTAAATAATGCGGTCATCTAGAGACAATAGATGTGAATAAAGTTAGCTATCATCAACCTTAGAATGTACATAAAGGCAACCATCTGCAAGAACCTTTGACCCTTAACTGCTTTGGATAGAGCTCCGATATTTCCGACTTTCCCATAGAGAAAGTGAGCAGCTGCAGTCAGTAGCGGAAGTCTCTTTAGACTATTTTCTGACACAAGCATAACTGCAGCTTTCTCAAAAACTATATTTGATTGATTTTTTTGTTTGGAAAAAATAAAACACGTGCAAAATAGTCGCAGGAAGCAGACGAAAAAGGCTAGATAATCTATTTAAAACGTAATATCATATTTTGATTGAGCAGGTGGGGGAAAACATGAAGTTGGGATACTTTATCCGTGTTATTTATTGAGCCTAATTGGGTTTCTGAGATTCAGAACAACACTACATCGTGACATATTAATGCACGGATTGAAGTACGTCTCAAGAGACGATTCGAAAAGTACATGATGCCTGTGTAATCGCATATATACACTTATTGGTATGACGCAACTACATGGTCCAAAATTTACACTTAATTTACCATAGTTTTTGCTGTAAGTATTTCTCTGGGCGTGCAAATAACGACTTCCAAAGAAACAAGTATGTACGAGAATTCAAATAAAGTGAATAATTGCCGATCAAAGGTATGTGTAACCAAATTCCATCAAATGACCCCAATTACTGAAATAGTGGGTTCTGAACGCCTTTATGACCTATGTAACTTTAATTATAATGCAATGCATTTTACCTGGCAGAGCTCAAAACATGACTCAGAGAAAATAATACTAAGTAAACTTTTATATTTTAGCCGGCAACAAATATTATAATGATGTTAAGCGTTTTCAAAATTGTTCATACATTGTTCATCGTGGCAGTAGCGCCTGACAAGCTGTTAAAATAATGGCTGTGTATTTCACCAAAGCGAGGTTTTCACAGCCTACTTTACATTTTGTGATTAAATATGTCCCTGTAAAATCTGCACTCAGTTACAGTAATAATTTTTAAAGATATGTATTTTATTATATTGAAATATCTTATATGATGACATACATGGAATTTATATAGTTGTGTGAGACCTGTAATAGGACACCATATTGTTAATGCTTAATGATTCGCGATAACTGTTATTGTCGAAATCTATAATGCAGATCCTGTTGATTTAATTGCATCAGGAATTAAAACACAAAGAACTTATTTTTGTAATTTCTAAATGCAAATTAGACGCACATTGCTATGACAGGTCTCGAAAACATGCATGCCATGCAATTACGCCTTGTTAGAGAGCACAAAGACTAGCTGATACTTTCGACTCTGTTGAAACTGTTGCAAAGAAACGAAACTCCGTCTGCACCAATGTGAGGCAATATTTAATTCTCCAACGGTTGTGGTTGTCAGTGTGTTATATCAGCCAATCATGTGTCATTCGTGATATATATATATATATATATATATATATATATATATATATATATATATATATATATATATATATATATATATATATAGATATATATTGTGGGTACAGTTGCATCAAAATGGCTGAATACCTTCGGAAATTAATATAATCTGTTCCTTGACATAGAGCAGTTCACTACACGAGGTCATCCTGATCACCAATACATTTCTCTTTAAGATCAATACACCCCTTGTTATTTGGTCAATCGACATCGTTTCCAAAAATCAGAATTGAAACTTGTCATTTCAGGATTCTTAGTGTCATTTACTCACCTTTCTGTTTTATTGGAAATAAATGGAGTATTTGTACTCACGAATCTAACATCCCCATTCTTCTCCAGTTTTATACGTGTAACATTGAAATATATCAATGTGCATATGGACCTATGACACGGGAATGTGAAAGGGAACGTTATGACGGGAACTCGTTTGTTTAAAAATTGTCGTTAAGTATATTGCATGAGTTACAGATTGTCTATAGTTGTGTGTGTGTGTGTGTGTGTGTGTGTGTGTGTGTGTGTGTGTGTGCCTTTTATTGCTGCTTAGATTGCATTTAAGTCTTTTTTTCAGAACTATAGAGGGAAGACCTCAAGGGAGATTAGTGCATTCGCTAATCGAGTTGCCTCCTGTAAATAAAGGTGTTGTTAATGAGGATGATGATGACGAGGATGATGAGCATTATTATTATTATTATTATTATTATTATTATTATTATTATTACTATTATTATTATTATTAACTTCTTGTCATGATGGGCATACTTTCACTCTTGAAATCACACAAAACATACAGGTCAATTGAAACCAATCAACGCTAATACGTAGGTGTGCAAAGTCACGATGTAATCATGTAAACCAAGAAACGAGGCATACCCAGACAGGCAGAGTCAAGAAAGGACGGAACGACAGATAGACAAACACAGCGACGGACGGAGAAACAGATACAAAGACACAAATATGGAAAGAAAGATAATCAGATACAGACGAAAAAGAAATCAATATTGTAAATTAATACACTGTTGTAATCCGTGTAGATAGTCACTGCCATCCGAGAATCGTCAACGTCAACTGCCTCCTTGAAAGCCATCATCTTAGCATCAGCGTCATAAAAGATATGCATATTTCCCTAGAAATAAAGTATATATATATATACACCTGTATGATAGTATTATTTGTGCTAAATATTAATTCTGCCAACTATTATCAAGCATTCTCTTTTAGAATCCAGGGATAGCACTTCCCGTTCTGTCTGGTGTATATTTATAATTCTCTATAATTAATCCTCTATACCGTGATTTCTTTCATACGAATCCGGAATGACTGTTTAGATAGATGAGGATTAATTATTTTGTCGTCATGCGAGAGTGTCTGCTACACACGAGTGTATGTAACACCGACTTATTTGCATCATTTTTTGGTGATGTGTGCTTAGTCGTGATGGAATATGGACTGGTGTGCGCAGGCAAGGCGATGGGTGCCGTTTACCCGCGGACTTGAGTTAGAATCTCCGTAGAGTACTAATAAAAATTCTCTAACCTGTATGACAGTATTATTTGTATTATATATATATATATATATATATATATATATATAGTTATATATATATATATATATATATATATATATATATATATATATGCAGATACATAGAAGTGTGAGTCTAACATGGAATCATATTGCTCTGTTTTTTATTCTAACGTGGTACCAAATGAACACACTAGAAACTTAAACTAAAACATACAAGCGATCATAAACGTAAAGACAGATGTATATGTCAGACAGACAAACAACGCAAACATATTATGTGTATTATTTGTAGCAATCTGTAACAAAATTTCCAAAAGCTGGACTAACAAAACAATGTTATACTGAGTTTTACAGAAACATACAATCAGAAGGGCTGAAAGAAAAATATATATACCACTGTTCTGTGAGGTACTCCATCATAGCTTCCTACGGCGATGCTTACATCCCCCTCCCATTGTTTCGGTGAACAGCAGTGTTTCTGTGCTGAAGCAACAGAGATCAGCAATAGAGCAGCAATGACCGGAAACATGTTTTGTCTGGATGGAATCACTCGATCTGACGGACAGCAAGATGAACTTTGCGGTACGAAGAAAGAAGGAGGTCTTAGATAGGCGATAGTTGAACCCTTATGGCAGATGACACTCTCGATGATAAGGAACGATAGGTTCCCGTCAGCTGGACTCATCCACATGAATTACTGATTGATAAACCGGACAATGGCAAGAGTATCATTACTCATGTTTGTTGTGGACATTTTGAAATTTGATTTTGTCGTTCTGCACATATACTTTAATACACTTTGAGAGTACTGTCTTAAAACGTGACCCAGATAGTATTTCTAGTATTGCAGTAAATTTTAGTGATCAAAAGATTAAATGGTCACAAGAAATGGGGTTACAACTTACATATTACAGTGACAACAGTGGGCTGTTGAAGGAAACTGAAGGGGGAAAAAAGTAGAAGAAAGACCATATAATATCTGTAAACGTGGGGTAGACATGAAGATGGCAAGCATTTTAAATATTGATGTATGTTGTTTAATATGTCATCTTACAGATGCGCTACATACATTGTTCAGAGGAGGCTAAAATAAATATCAACCCATGCTTGATCAAAATCATATTTTTACTGCGGTTATTTGTATTGAAATTAAATTCACTTAACCAAATTAAAAGAAAATAAATTCGCTGGAAACTTTTTAGTGTCTCTGACTTAGTTTCAAAATTTTGTCATAATTAAAATATTTTTGTAATAATTAGCGTATGTAATTGCATCAAAATATATTAAGTGGTAATCAACCAAAGAAAGGAAAAAGTCATGTTGGTACATATTGGTCGAAAATCATTATCTTTGACTAAATGGAATGATCATATGATAAAAAGTACGTTATGATTTTTGAAAAGAGTAAATTGTTACTTTTTGGACAATATGAGATGTTTGTTTAATTGTACAATTTATTCAAGATGCAATAGTCAATCAGACTTGTAAAAATTTAGACAGGAAAATGTTGTGGTCTGAGGACAACGATGCTAAATATATTACGTGTGAACGGTGCTTGTTGGATGGAGTTGGGATCAATAACCAAAGGAGGAATATATAATAATGTATAGCAAGCTAGTTGTAGCAATTAAAAAGATATGCGGGTGCAGCCTGAAAAAATTCTGAAGAAAGAATTTAAACTAGAGATAAAAGATTTAAATCTTAAAGATTTTATGACTATACCCGCTTTATTGCTTTTTTCTTTATTGATTGTTTATGCTCAATTTACAAATACTTTTTTGTGGTAGACCCTTACATCTATGTCACCATGCATATATCATTACCTTCACTTGAGCATTTCGGTTTACTTTCATCTGAAATTAACAGACGCCAAATTTGTCACGATGGAAATGTATTATTTGGTCATCATTTTTTTAATAAAGCTAATGACCTTTTTAATAGTATACACATTACATTTCGATAGATCTGTCTGAGCTGTGCATACGTTGATACATCTGAGTAATTACCTCTGTTTAATGCTTTAAAAATGACACAGAGATGAGAAACGATTTATTAATACACTATGTTATTACTTTAGCAATTAAATCAACACATAGATATTCAAATGTTAGTTGAAGCTTCTATAAGTCATTTTGACAGGACCCGCAGAAACCGTATACGTACGATTTTGTAGTTACAGTCAAGTACAATGGTTGGCTAATAGTATCTAAAAGTTGTAGTATATATATATATATATATATATATATATATATATATATATATATATATATATATATATATATATATATGCAATAAACTGACAACAAACAGTGCAAAACTAGTATCTAACTAGCCTGAGCGCTTTCGACTCTTAATGAGTCTTTTTCAAAGGCATATACAAAACATAGACAAGACAAACAAATAAAACAGAAAAACCGTAGTGTTTGTAAGACTTTACATGGCTGTTTCTACAGGAATTAAACCTTTAATTGTATTATGTTTCAACTATTTTATATCCACTTGTTGCGGATACTGGAAAATATTTGTATTAACCTAGAAATCGATGAGCCATAACGACATCTGTTATTTTGTGTACATTTATGTAAGCGCAAATTATATCCCGGGTATTTCATTGTTATAGTAGTAGTTGTAGGCTATTAAGCAAATATATATATTGCATTTTGAAGGTTTCCTACGTGTTACATTTCCACTTGCCATGACCATTGAAACCTGAAACTGGTCCTTTGTAGATGTCCAACAGAGCTCTTATAGAAACTGTAAAATGTACCGGATGACACTTAAATCACATTCGTAAAAGAAACGCATGTATCGCAAGATATGAACCAGAATTTTTGAATACATAATGGAAGAAACAAAATCAGACTGTAAACTAATGTTTTATACTCCAATCATCCAATAAATTTTGAACGTTTATTTTTATTTCTTTAATTTGTCATTGTTAGGTTGTTTTCAATTGTTGAATTGAACTAGTGTATTGCTGAATACTACATTCGCTATATTAATACAACCCATATTTCGACCTAGAAAAATTCCCTTCCATACAGAACATGAAACGATAGCAATCTTGTTAATATTTCTCTCTCCATATGTACAAATATAAATCAGCATTATTATAACCTTCATAAATGTAGCCCTATTATAGTGAATTTATTAGAGGCATGCACGTATTATTTCTCTCTCATATAGTTGTGGGGTTATTGAGGATGCATTTATAACAGTCTCGTTGTTGTTTCTTTCCTTTCTTTTCTTGTCGTACTTTGTCCCTCTGCATCCTTCTTTATATAAAATACACGTTTTCTCTTTATTCCTGTATAATGGCTCATGATACATTTAAAGAACTTTGTCATTAATAACGTTGTGACTCGTATTATCAGTGAGGTGAGAATAACATAGGTCATTCCACTATGGCCGAGATTAGACACAGATATCCATATGTCTTATCATTAGTAGATGCAGCTGCCTGGGACTCAAATTTTCTCGATATTAAAAGAGGAGAAAATGGGAAATTCCATGACCAAATGATAAATTTAATTTCATTTCTCAGGATAAAGTATGTTTTTAATTTTCTAAAGACATCAAAAGTAAGCTGTTAGACGCCTTAGTAATCCATGACTTTTTCAAGGCGTTTTAGCCGTGTGTGTAACACTTTTAATCAGTCAACTTCATTGCAATAATAAATGAAAGCGATGGCAGCAAACGTCCCTTAACAGGTCCTATATGGCCATATCTCTAGAGTGCTCTTGACAAATAAAGGTCAAAGTTTCCACTGAAAGGTAGGGGGTCTTCTTAATCCAGCCATTTTCCATCTCTAACTGCCCATGATGCTGTCAGTTTTGTGTCTCGCGTCTCTTGTCGTGGTGTCGTCTGCTTCAATATGTTGCGTCCCGCCACAGTGGGAGGGGGCGATAGGAACCCTCATCAGCATCGTTTATGACAACCATCCTGTCATAAATAGGGTAAAGTATTGATACTTTCCTGTTTGTTTTCATATTAGCGCATTTCGTCTATGAATGGCCTAACTTCAAGCTGCTTCCATCGCTAAAATGTATTTGAGGTAAATTGTACCGCTACACCAGAACATTGAATGTGAGATTATTGATATAAATATTTTATATACAAGCAAATAATATTCTTTAATAATATAACTTATAACAAATTGGGTTTTTTTTTTTTTTTTGTTGAACTCAGTTATATAGTTTTTTTTTTATTATGCTAGCAATAGCAAATCGATGAATAATATCGCGAGAATGTCCTCTATTCCGCATCCACAACACCGTAATTTTAAACTTTCAAACATTATGTATACAAGGTCCTTGAAAACATTTAGATCTGATGAGATAAAGGTTTATTAAATGGATAGAAATAATTGACATAGAGAGTTCTTACCTACTAGAGAGCCAAATACATGTCAATAAACATTACATTATGTATATTAAAATATATAATATAATTAACACATTAGGAATTTCCTTTGGAATTATTTAATATTATTAAACAATTGCTTGGTAGTTATTTGCGAGACGATTTGTTGTCCTTTATCTTTTCAAGATCAACGTGACCAAGCAAACCTTGGGTTTCCAAATTCTCATTCAAAATATTCATGTATTCAGGTATTTATACATACCTCAGTAGTTAATGCTAAAATGATAAAACCTATCGATCAGCTATCAGTCGGTTTAAAATATTTTATTTTTAATCAAATTATTGATGCAGGATTTATACCAGATTTTTGGTTGGAAGGGATTGTGAGTCCTATTTACAAGGGTGCTGGAAGTCGAAATTAATTCAGAGAATTAACGTTCAATAACTAGAGTCAATTCTTTACAAAATATGTTCAAATCAATCTTCAACAACAGATAAACAATTTTGTTTAGTTTATTCGGGTTTTGTAGAAGAAACATAGGTAACATATCGTACAACGTACTCAACAACTGATAGTTTTGCTTTGATTTCATTCAATGACATCTAAAAACTAAGGTAAAAGAAATTATTTTGGGTTTTTTTTGTTGACTTAAAAGTTAATTAAGTTTAGAAAAGTTGGTCTTGGCAAAACTAATTAAATAAATGCTGACGGACATTTTATGATAATTTGTAAGATGAACCAGGTATAAAATTTTGTATTAAGTTAAATGTTGCACAATCAGCTTTTTCAGCTTGTTATAATGGTCCTGGACAAGGGGAAGATCTCTCTCCTTTACTTTTCATTATTTCGTGATGATTTAGTATTATTTTTGTCATAAAAAGTGAAGAAATTCAAATGAAGTTTTCACAAGATGATTTGACAATTTTCCTCGATGTTTTACTTCTTCTTGATGCAGATGATAATATCATGCAGGATGAAAATAAATTTTAAAAAATGAAAGAGATCTTAAATTGTTTTCCACAATACTGTAAGGATTGGAAATAAAATCTTTTTTATAGAGAAACCCAAATGATGTTGGCTTGTTGGAGTAAAAAAAAAGTCAAGAACGTACAGTGCCTTTAAGATGATCTTAGTTTACAAGTAGATGATCATTAAAATATATAATGCAAAAAATTGTTTTTCGTCTCCAACAACTTGATTTAGCCAAACATACCCAAAACCGAAGCGAAATAACATGTCATTAACTCTGGTAGCCCAGGTGACACGTTTAGTTTCATTTCTCTTTTCAACATTATATAACATTGTGTGGATATCGAATTGAAGGCATTCTTACAGACTTCAACCAGTATTAAATACATGGTAAAAAATAAAAGGTACAAAGTGGGTATCTTCCGCACTCCCCTAACAATATCACAGTATTGGTAGTTTTAGGAACACCTAATTACTGTTTGCATAAGTTGTATGGCACAATTTCCATATCTCTACTAAATTCATATTCCCAAATTTCTGACCCATAGCAAGCACATGGTTTTATTACCGAATCAAAAATTTTAAAAGTATTCTTTTTAATGATTCAAAATTCCTGAAGATGCTTTCTTTGTCTGAGCCTCTAGAATCTGCTCAGCTTCCGCTCATACCATCTTTGGTGTGAAAAATAGACCCATGTACTTATAGTAAGGTACACACTCAATACTTTCTTTGAAAAACCCTACCAATTTTTGCTGAGATATCACCATTTCTGAAAACAACGATTTCAATTTTATCGAGATTGACTATCATGTCAGTTTTATTACAGAAATGTTCTATAACATTTATTTGGTTCTCTTGTAGCTTTACTGTATCTGTGCAATTAGCAACATCATCAGCGTAAAGTACCGGAAAACTATCATCAATATTTTCTGAGATAAATACATTGCATGAACTGTGTAATGAAATCATTAATAAAAAAGGGAAAACATGACTGGGCTTAAAACAGCCGTGCCTTGTGCCTTGGACATTCGAAGTAAATAGTTAAACCTTTAGATGTTCGGATGCAGCTTTTCAAATTTCTTTACATTTCTATTAAAATGTTTACTTTTTTACCATTCATACCCTTACAAATTATTGACAAACAAAATTTACCATGCTGTACTTTATCAAAAGCGTTTTTAAAAGGCACAAACAAATAATTTCTTTTGGAGATATGTTGCTGAACTAAAGCCCGAATAATAAAGATATTGTCACATGCGGTGTATTTTTTCATAACTACTGCTTGTGCTTCGTCTATCAGACCTTTGTCTTCCGTCCACGTGTATATATGGGTATACAATATATCAGTAAAACTTTGCACAGAGTATCAATAAGAGAAATACCTCTGTAATTGTTTGAATCGCTCTTGTCACCGCACTTATATATAGGATTGAGGATACTCTTCTCCCACTGTTTAGCAAAATAGCCGGATTCAAAGATTTTGACGAATGGAGAAATATGGACAGTCAGAGCCAGTCTAACATAAACGTTGTTTGATTTGATTCGCTCAATAGTGAGACCCGTTGAGTGTAACATAAGAATAAAATAATAATAAAAATTTTTAAGTATATTTGTTAGGAAAATTTATGAACCAATTATAAACTGATTTGAGGTCTGGATAACCGATTTTACATTCCAAAGTTTTGCTAATCCTGCATATATAACGTGAAATATATCAGAAGCGTTTTCATTTAAATTAATGATAGTTCACATTTATATAAATACTACTTCGAATTGCAATATTTAATCTCTCTCTGTCTCTCTGTTTCTCTCTCTGAGCAGCAGAGAGGGTGAACCCTACAACTTTGTAGAGACCTTATTTTTGAAAATTAAGGGTTCCTACGAAGGCTGAAAAAAAAAATAAGTTTTTGCCTTAATACTTCTTTAATTGACCAGATTTTTTCACAATCTGGTCACATACGTATGTCCTTCAACAGCTCTACTGCTGCTATAAATTAAACAGCCATTATAGATATTATCAATAATGAGTACTGGAGAACCACACTCAGCTAAATTAGCTCGAGAGCGATTAGAGGCAATTAAAAAATATCTACCCGTTCGTGATTCTGTTAAGCAACAACTACAATCGCGTCAGGAATTTCAAGTTGAATTTGAAGAGGATACAAAAAAATTATTTAAACCTATCACTGAGACCACTAAAGGTATTCAACCTGTGTTGGAGAAAACCGCTGAAGTAACTGGAAAAATAGCAGAAGGAACTGAAAAAATAGCAAGAAGAACAAAAAAGACAAAAAAAAATTTTACGTGAACTTCCAGCCGAAATAGCTGCTGCGATGCCAGTTCCGGAAATTCTTGAAGGTATTGAACAAGTTCGTGGTGAAATAGGTGACATAAAGGGTCGTATACAAGAACCAGGAGAACCAGAAGAACAAGAAGCGAGGGAGAGAATTGCGTTGAGTGACAAATTTATCGAAGGTGCTATTGATTATATTGAAAAAATTGAAAATTCAGGAGATTTAGCTAAACTTGCTGTGAACAGTTTCAATGATCGAAAACGGTATTTAAAAACTGAATATGCTGATAAATCTGTAGGTCGTGATGATTGGTACAAATGGATATTTCGTATAAACCATAAAGTTGATCAGGCTAGAAATAGTGATCCAAAATATATTGAGTATATTCATGCAATAGATAATTATATTACCTTCATGCAATTACCGCCAGAACAACAACAACAAATAATAAAACAACAACAATATCAACGAGAACAACAAATACAACGACAACAAATACAACAACAACAAAAAGCACCAAAATCATTTCGTGATTATCCAGGATCACCAAAATCACGAATATCAGTTCTATCTCCTACACCAAAGAAAACAACACCACCGAAACCAAGAGAAGAGGAAGAAGAAGAATTTCAAGACGCTCCCGGAGCAACTGGAAGTGGTTTAGGAAGTGGTCTTATTACTTGCCCCAATAACGTTCTTGCTGATATCGATCGATTAGAAATTCTCATCGGAGGAAAAAGAGCTGGTAATAATTCCCTAGAAATCATTAATGAAGTAGCTGATATTTGTAAACGATTATTTAGTGGCGGCATCATGGATATTAATGTATATCGGTCTCTTATTAATGAAATCGCCGACGATTATTATAGTGACTAAGTATGTAATTAGTGATAAAAACAGTTAATAATAAAATGATCGTGCATGGTACTCAACGTGGACATACCATGGTCAGGGTAATAAACTCTCGATTACCTGTATACAAAACGACCTACGGAGATGGACTAGGTGATGTTGTTCAGGGTCTGTTTACGAGAATAGCCCCAAAAGCAATACCGATTGCAAAGCAACTAGGAATGAAAGCTATTGATGTTGTTCGTGAAAAAGGTGTAAGCGCTGTTGGTAATCTCGTTAGCAAAGCATTCTCAGCGATCAAAGATAGACTATCACGATTAATACGCAGACCGGCCCGACCTGTGAAATTACCTAGCACTGAAGTGATGCCCGCAAGTGTAAGTAAAATAATAAATCAAGCCGCTAATCAAAAACTAGCGGAGTTAGCTGATATCCCGATGTCGGAAAAGGAAAAAATATAACCGCTAGTCTGATAGCAGGAAGTGGTCTTCGAGTTAGACGAAGACGATAATAATAAAGATGTTTAAGCGCGTATCTGACCCCGCGTTTGACATGGATGCACCAGTTCTCAAAGATGAGTCTGTGCGCGATTATCAGTATTATTCTTATGACGCACGACTGCCAAATCAACGTGGACGAATCGAACTACAGGTTCAGGATACAAGTAGATATTTCCTACCCGCTGAGGCATTTATTGAAGTAGAAGGTAAAATTTATAAACATGATGATACCGAATACGATAATAATGATGGTTTTGGTTTTGTTAATAATGGTATAATGGCGTTATTTGACAGCGCTACGTACATGATTGACGGAAAAAATATTGAATCAGTTCAGAAAGACGTCGACGTTGCTACAACAATACTTGGCCTTGCAAGATATAGCGACGATTACTCAAGATCAGCTGGTCCATCAATGATGTTCTCAAAAGATACTTCTAATTCTTCAAAGCACAAACAATATAATATAAGACGACCAAAAAACTTCGCCGGCGCCGCCGATTTGGATGTAGAAAGTATGATTATTAATGTAGATCCAGAATTTAATTTAGGATTTACAACACGTAAATCAATGTTGAAAGATAGAAGGTTTTCATGTGCAATTCCACTGTCACACATATTTGGATTCTGCAGAAATGTCAGAAAAGTCATTTTTGGAGCCAAACACACAGTTGTACTTGTGCGAAAAAGCGATGATAATGATGCAATGTGGCACGTTGAAGGAGCTGATGCTAATGCAACTGCGGCACTTAATGGTAAAATAGTACTAACAAAACTTTCCTTGTGGATGCCAGTGATGACTCCAACAATATCCGAAGAAGACCGGTTACTATCTTTTATGAGCCAAGGCGGTAAATCAATGTTGTCATGGTTAACAATGACCACAGATGTTGTTCAGAGTGCAATTAATGGTCTATTCACATGGCAAATAGCTTCTCAGCAAGGTGTTTCTGCACCAAGACATATATTTATTGCGCTTCAGGATAATACACGTGTAAACAATCAAACAAAAAGTTTAATGATATTTGACAAACTCGGTGTTTCTGAGGTTTCAATAAGGATAAATGGACATCAAGAACCATCCGAGGACATATTACTGAATTTCGATCAAAATCATGTAGCACGTGCATATCATCGATTAATGACGTTCATGGGTCGTGATCAAAATATTGATACTGATTTACAAATATCGCAGCTAGATTTTACATTGCTGTATCCGATTTATTACTTTTCACTAGAACATTTAGATTTAACCAGACAATCTGTTGTAGATATTCATTTTCGAGCTCGTGTTAATAGAAACATTATAGATATT
>JAECUM010009716.1:0-95425 GCA_016617855.1 Megalonaias nervosa | reverse complement strand
AAATCAAGCTATTTTGAAACCATTTTCTACCTGACCAATTTTTGGGCAAGTTCAGTTATACGAAAATTTATAGAGTTTAAGCATAAAATCAGAAACAAATACTAAACGTATAATCTATGGGTGTAAAAGAGTGTTCTTGACTCTTATTCGTTATTTCATATATAGAAACGGGTTTGGTTGCCCTTTCTCTATGATCTTTTAGCTTTTAATTAATTTGTCGACACAGTTGTGACTTTAAAACTTAATAATTTTGTCTTCTAGCTTTTTGCAATACCTGCCAATATGTTAAGGATAAAACTAATTAGCGTAATACAACACGAACGTATACATCATTTACAGTAATTTGGAGGACATTGCATCTGTTACATGTGACATTATAGAAATATCAGGAACTGTTGCACCATGTATTTTGCTGTGTACGATCAAATAATTTATTGTCATATATCATAAAGCGACGATTTCAAAATACATTGTACAATCTTTCCAACAAACCTTTTAGATTATGAACCTATCTTGTAATTAAATAGTTTTCAGACATCAGCAATCGTTTAGTGTTTCCCTTGGGCATTTTACTCACGTTACGCTTCACCTTGGTTTATTCCTCCTTTGAGTACTAAGAACTGCGCACACCTATCCCTGCCATGTAACCTTCACTGTCTACCCGTTCGATCCAGAAATAAAATACAAAATATGTTTACTATGCTATATTTCGTTTACTGGCTCCAGTTCAATATACCTATTTGACCTCACCCAAGTGTACACCCCATATAGCAACGAATGCTCTTTTCTCGACACTCGTATTTTCAGTGTTCCCACTGTTAAAACGAACCCATACGGAAAAAGTTCTTTTGCGTACCAGGACCCAGCTATAGGGAACGAATTGCCCATAGATATTAGACACAAAGACACTGTGATTTCATTCAAGTATGCTCTTAAAACGCACATATTTCGACTACCTCCTTAATTATTGTCAGCACCTTTCTGTTTTGTAATTTCATGGTGTTTGTTTTTGTAATCTTGTCCTTGTATATGATTTAATGTGTTATCTAATAGTGTAAAGCTCTTAGAGCTTCTAAAGATTAGACTCTGTAATAAGTCCACATTATTATTATTATTATTATTATTATACTGGGAAAACAATGAAGACTTTAGAGCACAATGCTGGTCACAAGCATCGCTAGGTACACCTACAATATTTAATTCGTGTGATAGTTCATAAGTCTGTCACATTCAATGGTCTCCATACAGGTGTTTCAACTTGGTTTTGTATAGATTTAATCCATAAATAGCACAGGACGCACTGAGGAATATACGAGTATCCGATATTACAAACGAATTAAGGATTATAGGCTTAAAAGGGAAATTAACATTTTGCTGCTGTATTTTATTTAGCGGCCTTACCGAGAAAAGTTAGTTTAACATACATCAGGCCCAATTTTTTAGGGTACTTTCCACCCAAAAATTCCACAGCAAACTGGCTGAAAATTATTAGGTCTGTCTGGATGTAAAGGAAATTTTCATATTCTCACTAAAAATTGCTACGCATATTATTGATAAAAAGTCTGGTAAAAGCATTCAAATATCTCTCAAAATATCAAAAATCGATTTTTTTTTATGTTTGGGTAACAAATTTGCCAGCTTTACTGTCGTCCGGGTGTGTTTTTGCATACGGCTGGCAAATGTTTCATTCATAAATGCTGTTAAAAACTTATATCCTTCTGACACTATACACTATTGACGTCAAGTTGGTTACTTATTGCTTATTCCTTATTTCCGGATTGAATAAGGAATAAGTAACCAGTTACCGATTGAATAAGGAATAAGTAACCGATTTCCAGAAATTAGGGCTACATAAAGGGAGGGGGCGATAGTATATCTTACTTATACAGGTGGGCCAATACCTCTCCTCTTTAACGAGTTTTGACATAGACCTTTCTCTGACATTTTATCTCTAGGGGAGTCCTGACGAATCTCATCGAGAGGAATCAGCAAAAAAAGGACAACCTACGAGCACCGGGTATGAAAAAGACGCACAATTTGGATTGATTGTAAAGATTGTAATTATTGAAACCCTAACTAGAAGATATTGATTTCAACGCCTCTTGGACAATATCTAGTTAGGGATCTCTTCCAACTGTAGGAAAAGTTTAAAGAAAATTCGTAGACCCGATGTCTTGGAACCCGGAGATTAATATATGATAGTTGTAACAAAGTCCATTAGCGAATTACCTCTTCAGTCCATATCTGGTTCCTTACAGTTCACCACTAAAATGATCGTAACATTTATTATCGTAGGATATCTTCTAAATAGATATATATTTGACTCCAAAAAGCATTTCTGTCGGTGTTTGTCTAATGCAAGCGGAAAACAGATTTCAGTCACACTTGGCGATGCTTGAACTCAGAAAATTTTTATTTTAACCCGTTTGAAAGTCTATAAAGATTGACCGATCCCAACAGTAGGAAACCTTAGAAGAAAATTCCTCGAGACGATTTCGACGAATTCGCGGTTAGATGAAAGAGGTCGTGCACAACACATGCGATCAGAAGATTATACCTTACGTATGTAGATGGGCCTCTACGTCTCCTCTTTAAAGAGTTCTGACAATGGACCTTCTATGATATTTTATCTCTGTGCGATAGAGTCCACCCACGAAGGAAGTCCTGACGAATAACGTCCATAAGTAACAACGATGGGTACCGGGTATGAACAACACTAAAATGTTATAGATTGTATCAAAATTGTGCACTAATTGAACCTCTACTAAGAGGAGTTTGATGACAACTTCTCTTGGATATTATCTAAATAACAGTAGGAAAAAGTGGAAGAAAAAACGTCGAGCCAATTTCGATAAATTCTTGGCTAGATAAACTTAGTAGAGCACAACACACGACGTAAGACATTATGTTGCGTTTAGATTTGGGTTAATAAGTCTCAACTTTATACAGTTTTTACATAGACCCATCTTTGACATTGTAATAAATTTTGGAGTATCCGCCATTTGCATATAGCTCTCCATTTTAAGGATTTCAGAGATTTTAGTGAGCACTTGTTTGATTTTGGAAAGTCGGTGTCCTCAGCCCGACTAATTGGCCAGGTGCTAGGGGCAAACGTCACAGATTGCAGCTTTGTTGAGATTCCAGGATGGCATGGTTTAATTTTATAGTGTGTCCAGGTCAGAGTCCCATAAGTAGTAGTAGTAGTAGGTTAATATAGGGTTTCTAGCCCAGAGACTCCATTTTATATTAGGGACCAGGTGATAGCCAATGATAGAACAGTTATTTTCACATTCCGAGGCTTTTTATCATTGATTTTGGCTCAGAGACCCCATTTTATACCAGGGACCAGGTGACAGCCATTATTTTCACATTCCGAGGCTTCTATCATTGATTTTGGCTCAGAGACCCCATTTTATACTAGGGACCATGTGATAGCCATTATTTTCACATTCCGAGGCTTCTATTATTGATTAGGTTTCTGGCTAAAGGACCACCATCAGGTTGATGGTAAGTTCTAAAGTTGTTTTTTTTTTTTTTTTGCTGGATTATTTCTAAAGTTGAGATAAAATTTCATACCCTATCATCGCCGTATTTTTATCACAACTGTTGTCGTACTTGCTAATTTTCATTGGTAGAATATCCGTTAACATACTGTCAATAATACGAAACTCGCGTATTAAATCGTCCATATCATATTTTACACCTCGCAAATAAGATTGTATCTGATCAAGTAATTTTTTATAAGTGATACTAGCTGTTTACAAGCACTGTTTTGGGTCTCAAGTCGAGGCTCAATTTTTTTACCCGCTGTCGCAAGAGAAACACCAACACCAGATATTATTAATAAAAACGGGTTTAATGATTCTCCACTTGAGACTATACCAGAGCCAGTCATTAGCAGTGGTAAATATGATATTAACTGAAGTATTTTGCTGTAGTATTTGTAACATTGTTTTACACACCAGAGGTTTTTATGATAAAATTTGTAATACTGCATTAGTGCGTCAACATCTTGTTTTGGAATTTCTTCTGAAATATGATTGAAATCGATGATCTGTTTTTCATTATACAATATTTGTTTACAATTTTTACACGATAGTAAAAGATCTAGTACCAACAATTAAATCAAGAACTCATTATTGTTAGGATCAGCTATAAAATATCTGTGCGTGTCATAAACATCTGAGGAAGTATCTTTATATCGTTCATCTGTTAGTACCTCATTTTTCTTTAACCAACTGTAGGAATCAAACGTGTTTTCTACTTCACGTTCATACAAATCTGTTTCATTCACCAAATTACCGTATTCTCTTTCTGTTTCATCAATAAATCAGAGTACCAAACTTATTTGATCCAACGTAAAATTTTGAGGACAAGATGTCTAATAATTACGTATGCGACTACGAAATTTATTAACATTACTTTTTGGACTCTGTCCCATTCAACTATGAGAAGACCAATAACAAAAGCTAATTTGAACATTATTTTTTTCGTATGGTTTCGTGAGTATTTTCCCGATTTCATTATAATAATTTCGTAATGATAATTTCTTAGAGCGTTGGAGCGATGGAAGTGGAACATCATCTTCTTCACTTATGTCGTAATAAGAATCAATCTTTTCTTCCAGCCTTGTTTGTTTGACTTCTTCAAAACCTTTTCTCGCTCAACATCACTGAAATTATCAATTTCCTTGTTAAAATATATGATTATCTCTAGAGATTTATTAACAATAATCGGATCGAATTCTGTTTTTTATGTATCATTGGTAAAATTGCGTTCGAGTACACTTTAATAATCAACTCCGTATCCACTGTCATGCTAACGATTTTAACTAGGGGTTCTTTGTCGTGGTAGTATATACCGAGATGCTTAAATATTTTTCGTTTTGAAAAAAACTATCTAATAACTTTTTGTTTCTTTTTATTTATATTATTTTAGTTTCCGCTAGTTTGTCAAGACGACTATGATTGTCGTTTATTCGCCTTTCTTCCTGCGCTCTTCCGCCATAAGCTCGTGCATTTATAAAGTCCGATTGTATTATCAAATCTATATTTTCCTCGTCAAGCTCGAGCAATATTTTTTTTTAGCAGAGTTACAACTTGTTTTTGTTCTTCTAGACAATCATCAGGATGACAGTATCTGCTTATAATATCAAAGTTTTCTATTGCTTTTATTAGTTGTGGTCCTCGCATATGCATAAAGCGAATAAAAATTTGTTCAGCTTCTGACAAAATTCTATTGTTTAATGAATTAACGTCAAGAGATTTTATAACATGGATTGTATTTATACTTCGTATTTCGTAGCTAAAACATGATTTAGCTATATATTTGTTGGGGTTAAAAATATTATCATAAAATTCTCTTGCAACGGTTATAATTGGTGGTTCTGACATTTATTATACAACGTTAGATTAAATTTAATACTCGAGTGTGTATATTTGAAATGCTGTCAATCCTGGAAACGGATCTTCAGCAGTGACAATATAAATTCGAAAATACAAGTATTTGTCGACAGTATTCGCAGTTGGAATCGTAAAAATTGTGTTGTTGAGACATATATGTTTATTAGATCATACAATATTACCCAGTCAATATCAACGTTTGGTCCCTCCAATCGCCAATTCTAAATTTGACCAACACTGGAATTTAATCGACCGCGCAAATGAAATTGCCAAATAGCAACTGCAATGGGACATTTAATTTTGATCCAAAAGTCTTTGTTTTCTCCGTTTGTCGTCCATTCTTGTCTATCAGAGAAAGCGTGATGAGGATAGTTTGCAGGATATTGTGTCGATGCGCTTACCTCAAACCCAACTTGGTTGTCAGTTGCCTTAAAAAAGTGTTGAAATATAACCAACATTGTTTTTGGTTCGTTTTACACCACTAGACAGACTGTCAACATACGCTTTATTTGTAAGATCATTAGGGTTAACTCGAATATATGTCGTCGTTATTTTGTTGTTTCTCATGTTTATGTTGCCTGACATTGGTCCACCGGATTGTCTCAAATACGAGGCCAGTGCTCCTTTTAATGACATCAGTATCATCAGCTGGTGGCGAGGTTATCGGTATTCCAGTTATTTTTGAGTTTTTACTCATTATCAGGCTGCCTGTCATTGTTTCGCCAGTCTTATTAAGCTTGTTATCATCAACAGATTTTAGTTGCGCATAACTCACCGCTTGTGTATTATCAACATTTGCTGGCGGATACACAGTTTCCAACCCAATAATTTTTTTACTTGACATATTAATATTACCTGTAACCGTTTTATCAAGCTTGTTGCAATCAACATACTACAACTGTAAATAATTTACCGCTTGGATTTGATTTAAGTTTGCTGGCGGATACCCGGTCTCCAAATTTATTTTTAAAAAATTCCTGACATATCTAAGTTACCGCTTAAAGTTCCTCCTGTCAATGATAGTTTAATATCGTCGATCGTTTTTAGTTGTGAATAACTTAGAGCTTGAGTAAGATCAACCTTTGCTGGCGGATAATCTACCTCTAAACCATGTACTCGCTGATTTGACATCAATAAATCACCTGTCATTGTATTTCCGGTTGGTTTTTTTTTTTTTTGGTTTTGTTTTTTTGTTTGTTTTTTTTTGACAAACGATAATGTATCAGTTATTTTTGGTTCGTCAGCGGAAATAGATCCCGTGAGCGTTGTTCCAAACTTTCTGTAATAACATATTATGTAAATTATATAACATAAAATTATATAACAACAATGACAAAGTCATCGATACTAAATTTTGATACCAAACAATTAATCAAACATAAACAGAACAACGAGCTTACAGACTGTCATTATCTTATCGTCGGTCGTACAGAGTCTGGTAAAAAAAAAATCTATTATTAAATTTTTTGCTCAACGAGAACTTCAACTATGATAGGGTATAATATTTACACAATTAATCCACAACAGGATAAATATGAGTTATTGAGCGAGTACAACGATAAACTTCGCGATGAGCTTAACGTCGGTGATGATATATTTATGATCAGGCAACCAGAGGGATTAATTCCCGTTGATGAACTTGATTCGGCCAAACATAAAATAATTGTCTTCGACGATATCCCTTTAAACAACGAGGAGATGAATAATGAATAAGATTAGGTCTTATTTTTCATTATAGCGTAATAAAAAATGTAATGTGGTCTATCTTGCTCAAGGATTTTGTAACGTCGATAGATCTATTCGCCAAAATACGGGATGTTTTATACTGTTTCCCGGGTTAGATAATGTCGATGTGAAAAATATTGCGAGCGAGCAATGCGGTGATGTAACAAAAGATAAATTTATTGAATTATGTCATCAAGCAACCAAAGACAAATATAACTTTTTCTTATTTGATAAACTCGCACGTGATCCAGCTAAGATGTTTCATTGTTGTATTGATAAATTTCTCTAGACAAAGTTTATAAAGCGTATAGAAATAACAATGGACAAACATCAACAAAGAATCGAATTACTAAAGAATGTGTTGCAACTCGAGCTGTTTTTAAGAAAAGAGTGGAAGAAGCACGTCGAGGCCAAGTTCAAGCAGAAGAAGAAACTGCCAAACTTTTTAAGCCGGTTACTGAAGCAATGCTTGGTAAACAACCAGAAGTGTCAACAATATCTCCAGAAGAACTAGAAGAAAAAAAATGAAAGAGAAAGGTTTGTTAGGTTTACGAGGAAAAAGATCGAAAGAAGAAAGTAAAAAGATTGTGGAGGAACTGGTGAGAAATATTGCTGATCCTGTTGCACGACAAACTGAATTTGACAGAGCAATGAACAACCCTCTTGTGTTTCAACAAGAGATAACGAGATTGACGGTTAATCCAGCTGAGTTAAAGAGGTTAATAGAGAATTTGTCAAAGCAAACTAAGGAATTAGCTAAAGAACAAAAAAGAGCAACTGAAGCTGCTATAGAAGTAATGCCTATCAAAAATCAGATAAGATTTTATAGAAAAAATGCATGGAGTGAAATATTATGTGAAGAATATAATGGTTTTTATCGATAAACATAATATCGGAGACATTGGCAATATTCAAAATTGGCCAGCAGAAAAATATAACGATTTATGAGAAAAATTAAGAGGAATTATTGAAGATGGATTAAATGCCGATAAGAAAATAAAACAATTCACAAAGACGAAAGATTTTTTTTACAAGCATATAATATTATAAGAGAAGGAATTATTGCCACAATAATCCTTCGAAAAGCAATACAGTATCGAAGTAAACCATGAGGTTATATTAAAGCATGGCCTTTCAAAAGACTGTTTGATACGTATGAAAGCGAACGAGATAGAGAATTACCAGATGAAAGAGAAACCACTGGATCTGGCGTTAAAGTTTATACATCAAACACTGAAATGGTTGACCGACTTATGTTGTTGATATCATCGAAAGAAGCTGGTAATGAAAGCACTGAAATCGACGAGATTATTGATATATTAGATCATTTTCGATCGATCGGATTACTAACATCATCCGAGTACCAAATTTACACAGTGATCTTATTGCATAAAATAATCTAACAACCTTGATATAATGTCAACAACATTATTACTCGATTCATCACAAATAATGAGTGACAGCGCAAACTTTTCTATTACAATCCGCCAATAATACTAGATATAAAAAAAACTATGAAATTGGATTGATTTCTACTACTGTATAGCATTCTATGGCAAATGTTAAAACAAATGTCAACGACGACTTTACATTTAATCCTGGCGCGTTGGTAACAGTTAAAATACCTCAAGGAGCGTATATCGTAACTGTTCTTAATAAACCGATAATAGAACTAATAACAAACAATGGAGGTGGCGGCATTGCCGCTGCTGATAATTTTGAGTTAACTCCAAACTACAATACGCTACGAGCTAGAATCACGTTAAAAAATAATTTGATAATCGATTTTTCACTAGCCACTAGTTCGCATCGTTGTTAGGATTTAATCATCGACAATAAGGCAGTGTTGCAGAACAAAGTGTATCATATGATGGAGATTTATCCGTTAATATAACAGAAGTAAATACAATCTTAATCATATGCTCTATTACATTAGGATCTTATTCAGCCAAAGGTAGCCAAGGTCAAACAATTTAGTTTTTCGCCAGATGTTCCTCCAGGATCACTAATGCAAATTACTCCTTGACAAATAATATACTATCTTATTAATCTTGAAAATCAAATAACAAGTATAACAATGCAACTAACAGATCAATCTGGGCGACAAATAGATCTTAACAATGAAGTTGTCACGTATTACTTAAACCTACGCGCGGCGACATAGTCGCTGTGGCGAGATACGATCAATTTTGTAAGCCCATATTATACAAGATGAGACGAAGAAAAATTTATAGAAGAAAAATTGTAGGCTGATTTTTTGGAAATATGTTTACAACAATTGCTGAGAATACACCAGGAATAACGCGTAAAGTAGTACCAATTGCACTTGACGCGGGAAAATCTTTTGCTACTGCGGTCGAACAAAACATCGCCGATAAAGTTAGAGGCACGACAACATCGCCTTCAACGTTGGAAATAAAACAAGCAATATTAGATATTGCACCAACAAAAGAAACAGAACGAGCTATGATAGCTACCACAAAAAAAAATTATCACCGCGTGGTGAAGAAGAAATATGCAAACTTGTAAAGAAAACAAGACCAATGATACCCGCTGCTATTTAGTGTAGCGATTATAAAATAAAATAATGTCGGCTAAAATTTGTCTTAACCTCGACAAGGAACATGATGTTGATGATACTGTAAAAGAATTCGAATACGTAGAGTATCTCTACGAAACTCAAACGAACCAAATAAAGCTGGTGTTAGAACATTTAATACATGTGACGAAGACATGTTTCTATTGCCACATAAGGCGATGTTAGAAGTATGCAGTCAAATATTAACACAGTTGGCGGTAATATTGCAGCTGGCGCAGAAATTGCGCTAGTCAATAATGGTTGGAGCTTGTTTAGAAGTGCTCGATACCAACTAGCCAACCAAACCATAGAAGATATTTCAATGCACTTACCTGTAGCAAGTACAATACTCAATATTGTATCATTCAGGGATGATTATTTGAGATCGGTGGCCACAAATATGATGTGGTTCAAGGACACCTCATTCGGGACAGCTCTTTCAAAGTGAATTCTGCACTGGTGCTGGTGCTCCTGCTGCAGATAACAATAATTGCAAATCCTGCTGGTAATGCAGCTGGTGATATTGGAGATGCAATAAGATTAGCTGTCACAAGAATACGACGATAGCAATATAATGAAGGATACGCCAAACGAAAAGCGTTTGCCGCAGAGTCTCGACAAATAACAATGATGCTTCCGTTAAGCACAAGCTTTGGAATTTGCCACGATCACAATAAAGTTCTTCGAGGACTAAAACATATACTTATTTTGGATCAAGCGGATCAAAATGATTGTATAATGCATGCCGATGGAGTGGCTGAAGGACAATTTGTGATTACAAGATTAGCGTTATGGATGCCTTGAGTTGTCCCATCGACAAGTAAGATGATGGAACTCGAGTCAAAGTTGTCCACGTGGACAAAAAAGATATATTTTCAACTGAACAAAATATATCAAACAACAATTCCTAACACAACTGATTACACGTGGCATGTTATAACTGCCTCCAGCGAACAATTACCATGACACTTATTGTTGTATTCCAATGACAGGCACGTCGTAATGATCAAGAAATGACCAACTATGTATTTGATAACCCTGATGTCAGACAAATCTTTGTTAGAATAAATTCTAAACAATATCCCGAACGAGCAATCGAATGTAACTTTGCTGATGATGAAACAAAAAACATTACATGAGCTTACATGTATCTCATGGAAGCAATACAAAAATATCAGGATGCTGATAATGGAAGCCAAATATTTGTCAAAGAATTTCGTTCTCTTTATCCAGTCTTTTACTTCGACGTTTCAAAACATCTGGAACGAGTTATCGGATCAACTTCTGATACTGAAGTTACTTGGATGCTTGGTGAACTACCAGCTGAAGTGTATAACGTATTCGAGCTAGTTGTCAGTGATTGATTCTTTACAATTGACGCAGTCAAGGGAAAAATGACCGTACAAGTTTAATCTAACAACCTTGATATAATGAAAACTGAATATAAAACTAGAGAAATATATCTAACGCCAGGACAAGTTGAAAAATTATCAGCAGCAGTTGCTAAACGTGATTCTGTTTTTTTAATGATATCGCCAACAACTTCAATGACTTCGTCATTGGCACATAAAACAGCGGTGAGAGTAATGTTGACAAAAAAACAAATCAACATACTAGATCACAAAGGAAAACCATTTGTTCTTAAACTATCTGTTGCACAAGTAACAGTGATGTCCAACCGCTATGTGGTCAACAGCAGATTTCTTGGACCAGCACCTTCTATAGTGGCTAGCGCAATACCAAAAATTGTACCTGTGCTAGGAACACTGAGACTAGCAGCAGCATCAGGGGCAGTATCAGGAGCAACCAAAAAGGTGGTATCTGGAGGCGGTATCAAACAAATCTATCGTTGATAGCTACGCTATTACGCGTAATTTTATGTAACAATAAAAAATAAATGCCAGCTAAAAAAAAGAAAATAAAGTCCAAATTGCCAAGGAAAACAATGTCGAAGTTGCCAAGGAAAACAAAACGAGGAGGATTTATTCCAATGGCTCCACTTGTAGTGGGATTAGCAGGCAGTCTAATTCCAAATCTATTAGGAATCAGACATGGAATGACTCTACCAGGAACCAGATGCCATCGAGTAATTTTGATAAACAGTAATTGAAAAACTAAAATCCAACGACAGAGTCATTAAAAAGGGATTTCATGGAATATTTTCCAAAGACGAACTTGACGACGTACCAGCAGGCAGTTCATGTGTTGTAAATATACAAAACTTTAATGATGGATCAGGAACACACTGGGTTGCTGTTTACGACAATAATTATTTTGATTCATTTGGACTTCCTCCGAGTGATCATATAAAACAATATATTTTTTAAAAATTTTAAAAAATAAAGTACTCGTCTAATCAACTACAGCTGATTGGAACATCAGTTTGTGGTTATTATTGTATTATGTTTATTCGACAGATGTCAAGAGATCCAGAGTAAATTTTGTGTGACAATCAAGTAAAACATGTCGCAAACAATAACGTATTGCTTTAAATGTAAAACTAAAAAGCCTAACAAAGACGAAAAAATAGAAAAAACAACAACAAAAAAGAAAACAGAATGATGCTAAAAAGTATCTGTGCTGTTTGCGGTAGAAAGAAAAGTGTGTTTCTTGCTTCAACAGCTCTACCTACTGCGACTTTGTCGTCGAGGTCTGGTGTCCCTGACAATGTCAGGGGAGTTATTTTTGTTGATGATTAAAAAATAAAACAATGTGCAATTGTGATTGTGATAAAGATCTTTGCATCGAACAAGAGAGCAAATATAAAGTCATAAGATCTTTGGTCTTGTTTAAAGCTATAACGTCTCTTGTAGGTGAAATAGTGAATAATGAGAGTCCCGTGCTAATAAGGCTCTAATGTTCACAGCAACTAAAGGGACTTTAACACTATGTCTGATTGTAACAGTGTAACATTGTGCTTCTGTTTGCTCAATAACTGAAATGCCATCTTACAGGATAAGTCTGTAAATTTGCAATATGGTGGCTGAATTTGAAAGGAAATATAATAGGTTAGAGATTGTTGGCCCTGTAACAGAAATGAATATATATTTATCACATATAGGGTTATCTGGCCTGTAATGGGAAATGTAAAGATAAATCTCCACTAACAAAATCCTTTGAGTTAAAATTGCTACATACTTCTGAATCTATTTAACACAGTAATCCCGTACATTTTTACCCCTCCCCCCCCCACACGTACACACTAATAGGATGTGCGTTTGTTTGAAAATTATATATCAAACAACTAGGCTTCAAGGAATCAATAACACACACACACACACACACATATATATATATACAGGTCAATATATGGTTCAATATGTGGAATAAAGTATGGGTCAATCAACCAAATGAAATTAAAAAATGAAATTCAATAAATCATCAAACAGTAACACCTGACATTAATTATATAAGTAAATAAGATGTTACAAATTTGATAAATTAAATATATATATATATATATATATATATATATATATATATATATATATATATATAGCCCATACATTGACTTATACATCGAGCCATACATTGAACCACATATCGACCCATATATGTTCAAGTATCTATACACATATGTATAATAAATGGTATGTGTCTTCACAGTATGTAACATTTATTTAAAGTTTAAATCATATATAGAAAACAGATACTTACAAAGTGTCTATATATTCCTTTAAACATGAGCTTCTTAAATTATTTGGCATCCTATCTTTGGTGTGAGGTATGTATCTCACTTCCCAAGAGAAACTATTGTTGTTATAAACTAAAAGCAACATACCACTGCAACAAAAAAAAAAATCATGTGACCATGAGCTAAAATGTAAGAATTAAGCCAGTAAAATATCAGTCACAGTGAGCTTATTTTGTTGTAAGAGTGCGGTACTAGTAGAGATACATATTATCAGCAAGTTCAAGATTCATGAACTGTGCCTGAGAAATGGAAGTGTAAAATATAGGTCAAAATAACCTACTTCTGCAATGAGGAAGCAGTGTTCATCAAGTAAAACACTACGTGGTGTCACAAGCTAAAAACAAAACTTCAACCAAAGCCAGTAAAATGTTAAAAGTAAGTCACAGTGATCTTTTTTGTATAGGTTTGGTACTAAGAGAGTTATACAATCATCTAGTTTAATATGAAAGTATGAACCATTAAAATATAAAATTTAATCAATCAATAACGTATGAAATATGGGTCACAGTATAATGGTGTAGTACTCATCAAGGTGCATCACCTCACTATGTTTTGTGATTCTGTTTATAACAGAATGCAAAACAAAAGCACAACCTATGTAATCATGAGCTCAACACAAAAATTTAACCCAAGCAAGATGATTCTGAAATGTAGAATCACAGTGACCTTCTTTTGTTATAGGCATGTGGATTAACAATGATGCATACAATCAGAGTTTGATGGTTCTGGCATGAGCAATTATTGTGAATTAAACTGAAAGCAAAACTTAACCAACGGCAGTGAAGCATGAAATAAGTGTTATAGTGACATACTTTTGTGATAGGGGTGTAGTTCTTATCAAGATGCACCCCTTCAATATATTGCAGGATTCCAGGTATAACAGTATTCATGATTCCAGGTATAACAGTATTCATGATTCCAGGTATAACAGTATTCATACATGATGCAAATAACCTTAACTAAACATAAAGACTTGATCAAGAATGTAAAAAATGAATAAAATTATCCCCTTCCCCTCAGGTGGGTTTTATGGAATCCACTCCAAATTGTTGTCTTGACCTAGGAATAACAAACGGTTGTGATGCACTGAGGTTGTATATATGCATATGTGTTTATACCAGTAGATGTTGTCACTGATAGGGTCATACAATAGCTCTCCAATGCTATATAGGATAATATGATAGCTCTCCAGTGCTATATAGATTAATAAAATATTTCTCCAGTGCTAAATAAGGTCATACAATTGCTCTCCAGTGCTAAGGTCATATGATATCTCTCCAGTGCTATGTAGAGTATTATTACATGCTCATTTTTTCTCCATTAACTTTATATTGTCAGAATTGCTCAATATTTTACAATACTGCACTCGCACACTCAATTCATATTGCATTCACATGAATTAAGGAACTACTTTCTATTGTAAACAAACAATTTGTTTCTGAATGAACTAAAGCAGATATTTTGTGGACTGCCACATACCAGCTGCTTTGGCACGTTCCGCACTAACTTTTCTGATACAATGTTTCAGATTTAGGCTAGCTATAGACGCCAGACAGGGTCCTTATAAACTACATGCAAGTGACAAGACATAAACTGTCGTCTTTAGCTGGTAATAAAAATGGCAAAAAATATACTTAGTTTTACATCCTGAATTTCCTCACAATGTCCTTTCTTAGTTCTTCAAATCCAAATTTGATGAGCCATGTCATGGGTTCTCAAAGCTTGATTACACATTTCGAAATTGTACTGTAATTTTGACTATATTCCAAGTACAATTACATTCTCCTTACTGTACTCAAAATGAAATAAACATTAAATTCCACAGCGTCTTTTCGATAATTGCAATTGAAAGACTTCATATTTTTCTCACATTATGATTTGAATCATTCAATGACAGAACAGAAACACGCTTGCCAATGTCAACACTTCTCCCTAGCTGCTTCAATACGACATATTTCATGTAGAATTGGCACAGACGCTGAAATCGACGTACTTCATGTAGATTAATCCAGCCCATAATCACGAAATTTCGTCGAATCAACAAAAATACCAAAATCTACTCATTCCAGATCAAATAGAAAAGTTGTTGCAATGCGCATTCATTCACAATATGACTCCAAATTTCAATTTAGACCAAAACACCGTTTTCTTTCAAAACTTATGTCTAGCGCGCGACCAACTTCAAATTTATCTGGGTGGAATTACGTGTGCAATAATAATGTTGTTGTGTAATAATGAATTTTTGCTTGTGTATTTAGTTTGGAATACGGCATGCATTCAGTTACTTTGTTTCTTGTAGTGTATTTTTGTTTATATATTTAAGCCTTGGGTAGAATAAGAAAATGAGCATATAATAAAACAGTTACTGCATTTGTATGGGAAAATATGAACTCGTTTTGTCGGATGGATATAATGCACTCCCAAGGTTGTGCAGTATACACATCCGAAAAACTTGTTAATATTTTCCCATACAAATGCAGTAACCTATAAATACAACAGCTCTCCAGTGCTATACAGGGCATTATGATAGCTCATGAGTGCTAAATAAGGTCATACAATAGCTCTCCAGCGCTATATAGGGTCATACGATAGCTCTCCAGTGCTATATAGGATCATACGATAGCTCTACAGCGCTATATAGATTAATGTGACAGCTCTCCAGTGTTAGGTCATACAATACTTCCATTCTACTTTGCAAAGGTCAGCTAAAAATTGCTTGTGAGAAGCCAATGATATGTAAAAATCTACCCTATTTTGAAAACAATGATTAATTTAATTCATAATACAGTGAAATTCTAATATCTTATAAAATGAGACAATAACAATAAGAAAAATACTGGATATAATAAATTATAATGTGAGACTAGGTGCCTTGAATCCTAAAACAATTCGTACATTGGGTCAAAAACTGAGCAATTTCTACAACACAAGACTCCAGAATATTCATAAGAACTTTTGATATCAATTGCTTTTACCACAGATTTGGCAAACAAAATGGCCACAGACCTGGTACAGACAAAAATATAATCAGTCTTGTAATGTATGAAAAATTTGTTATAATTTGAACAGTAAGACAAAAATAGATTTTAATTTAATCAAATGATGAATATTTATCTTCAAGATTAGTTAATGCAATATGAGTATACATAAAAATAATAAATTATCAAAAATATACTTATACTAATTCAAACTTTAATTAAACCTATCTTTGACTCATACATAAACATAAACTTATTTGTTTTCAACAATATATTTCAATAAAATTCCATAAACAAGATGAAACAAAATTACTATTTGACACATACGATGGAGAAACCAAATATGATATTGAAAAATACTTAACACTGAACATTTTTGCAGGTATGAGATATATAGAATCTATGTTGGGGTTTGGACCAAGTCAAGGAAATCCCAGTCAAGGGGTTACATTATCTGTCTCCCCACGAGGCTTGCCCGAGTGGGGAGACATATAATGTAACCCCCGCGGGTTACTCCTCCCTTGTGCAATATAGTTCACGCGCCAATGTTTACATGTGGTGCGTTAATACAAATATGTTAATGTGGACTGTGGCATGACGTGTCATCTGAAGTACACAGTTTTTATGCGCGAGCCAGAAAAAAATAACAACATTAAACATTGCATAGTTCTTAAGTATTATCACATTTAATATATGGATGTTATATGAAATTAACAATAAATAGTTAATATTTATTACAAGAAAATGTTTCATTTTCATTAGTTCCAATTTAGAAAATTATGTTGTACATAATGAAACTATACTCGGCCCACAGCTCTGTTGTAGTGTATATACATGTAGACTGAGTGTCCGTGCTTGGGTTATTCACGGGTAATTAGAGATCCGTGTCACTATCATATATAACTCTCCTTTTCTTTAGAGGAGGTGAAACTGTTTGTGACATACTTGTGTTGTAATTAATAATGATTGTAAAAGTACCCCCATGTATAAAAGACCCTCCAAATACGGACCCCTGCAGATAACCATGTGCTAAACTTTCAAGTTCACGGATTCTTTGAAAATTTATTTTTCTGTCCTGGAAATATGGCAAGTGTCACAGTGAAATTTGCTTATGGATTAATGTGTTGACGATTAATTGATTCTTTCTGGCTGGTAAGTGCATTATTAGTCGTTAAATATTGTAGGTATAGTTTTGATTCAACTAGGGCACAATGGAGATGCTTAACAAAATTAGAACAAAGCATGTTTTACATGACACATTTCTGGCTATTACTAAGTTTTCTGTAGTTGTTAAGAGCACTGGAAGACTATGAAGTGTATAGGCTTATAGACTATGTGCATAGATCAGTGTTTTCTATCATAGTTCATTTCATACAGCATTTAGAATTTGATCCTATCTGTAGCACAGTCAATTTTCAGGTCAGCGTCATTAAATGTAGCTAATAGTATATAATTTGTTTCACACGAAGTATTTAAAACTAGTTAAGTAGCTTTAGCTACATTTAATGACGCTGACCTGAAAATGTACTGAGTCAGGCCTGCAGATAGGATAAAACTGACTATGCTGTGTGGAACGAACTAGCATAATACCAAAAAGCTCAACATCGTGTGTGTGTGTGTCTGTCTGTCTGTCTCTCTCAAAATGTTTTGTATGGTGTGTTCTCAAAAATGGAGAGACCTTAAGTTACTATGTTGTTTTGTTATATATTTGTTTGTTGTTGTTGTTGTTGTTTGATTTTTGAACAACTACGTCAAGCATAGCAGAAGACAACAAAGGTTTCTTTTTTTAAAAGTAGTTCCAAGTGCATGGACACCTTGACTGAGACGACCTGTCCGAAACAACCAGACTGAGATAAGAAAAGTAATGTTAGCAAAACAGCTAGATTCCTCTGTCACATGAATGAGTGATTTAGACTCAAATGTAATTTGGTTCTCAATTTGGTTCTCAATGTAATTTGGTCATCAAATGAACTCACTGCAAAAATATTCAGGCCAAAGTCATTGCATAAAATTTATCCTTAAATATGATTGCTCCCAGCTCATGTTTGAATTCTAACATAGATGAATAAGCTGTGCTGATCTTCAGCACCGGGCCATGTGTGTGTGCCTTTGGAATGCAGTTAAGTCCAGTGTGATTATTAATGCTGATAAAAATTGGCTTTGCAGGCATGCTGGTACTACCAGTTGTAAAATGCAGAAATTGGACTAGGACTTCTCTATCAAAACATCTTATAAAGTCTTTCAAACAGATGAATGACAGTTGTTGTTCACTGGAGACTTATTCTTTGCCTGTTTCTATCTCCAACTTTTGGAACACTTTTTGTGGTGCTGACTGAAGGCTTCTGTACATTTCAATCAGTCCACATTCTGAAATGCAGCCCCACAGATCAGTCATCCACACATTTGGAACACCTTTCATCATGATCTGGCCAAAGTAAGCTGGCTTTGCTATCATTTCCTCTATTGCCATCTTCAACACTTCCTCCCTAAAATGTTTGGGTGATGGTGTGATATTCATTCCAAATCTGTCAAAAATGTCCATCAGCTGTGACATCAAATTGTCAGAATACACACCTGTAAAATTAAAAAGACAAGATTTAGAAAACTAAAATCATGGTCACTTTTGTCCTCATGTATTATTTTGCCAATTCCCATAAATTTTTATATAGAAATAATTACATTTTGAATCCTAACATTTTTTTCTACAAGGTATGCATAAATATGCAAGGAGAAGAACTATGTAACCCCAAACATGTGATTCTTGAATAAAAAATATTATGGTTTACTGCTCTTGCTTTACTTTCTCAAGTGAAGAAACGTTTTTGTCAAAGAGAGAAATTAAGCACAAAATCTGGTGCTGGGGATGTAAAATGTAAATGAAACCAAAATTACTCACCTTTGACCTTGAAGACAACACCATCAAGATGGTATGCAACACACTTTCTACTGATTTATATATATATATATATATATATATATATATGTATGATCCTTCAGTGACATACCTAATCTAACTAATCCAATTCGTGTTTGGTACAGCAATTAGAATAGCCAGAGCTATTTATAAATGTGTTTTAAGTACAATGTGTTAAGAAACATGGTGCTCTGTATATCAAAGAATGCCAGTGGCATATGCTGTTACTTTAAGCATCATGTGACTCAATGTCTTCATGAAGACTACAGCAAATGAATTTTAATTTTTATTTTAATTAATTATTTTTTTAATTAATTAATTAAATTTTAATTATAATGATTGTTAGAAATATTTGCCTAGGGCATACAATTCACATTTCAGGAGTATCAACTGGTTTTATCTAGTTCATATGCCAGAGCCATTCATCTCTCAGAAAACACTGGCAGTATTTTACACCAGGGCATATAGATGTACCAAACTACATCCATTAATCTCAAAAGCTTTCAAATTATGGAATGCAAAAGAAGTGTAATGGAAACATACTCAGCTATGATCTCCACCTTGAAGAAAAAAAACATGGTTAACAATAAATGTCCTAACTAGATCTGTCAGTACATGAGTGATTATGGTGTATCACCACCACCACCACCATCTTTACCAGTAATAATCATTCAAAGCCCTTTTTATCTGCAACATAAACCCTTGATGTGATACAAATGTATATAAACCCTTGACATGATTCAAATGTTATAAACCCTTGATTTGATACACATTTACATAAACCCTTGATGTGATATGTATATAAACCCTTGATTTGATACAAATGTATATAAACCCTTGATTTGGTAAACATGTTCATAAAACCTTGATGTGATACAAATGTATATCAGGATTAATTAAGATGTCTCATATGGTTTGGATGATATTAACTGTCAACAGTGAGACAGATAAATGGAAGGATGCAAATTTTCTAAACAAGATTCCTTTGAAGGAATTGATGTTCTACTGTACAAAATTAATTTCTAGGAATCCAAGACAAACCCATTTCTTGTCATTTTTTCTTCACTTTTTAACTTCTGAGTAGTGAAAACATCTCTGATTTTCTCATGAAACTCCAACAATCCAATTTGGTAACAACAATATTTTCATACATGTATGTGCAGTACAAAATTCTTTGCCATGGCCTATGAATTAGAAAATCCCCTGTTTTTAAGTGGCATTAAAAGGGTATTCTTATGATGGTTAATGGCACACACACACACATTTATTACTTGAGACGTGGAACCAAGTTTCATGAAGACACTTTCAATAGTTAAGGTGCTATGAAGTGTATGGACAATTTATTAACAGAAGGAGATAACTTTAACAGTACTAATCTGAAATTGTCAAATCTTTGATATTCATGAATCTCACTCATTATCAAAATTTTAGTTCTTGATAAAAGCAAATATTCCAAGTTGGATAAAAAAAACCCAGAAATATGACTGTTATTTAAACATATTTAGCTGATCAGATATAAGATCTCTTCATTAATATGCATAAATCCTTTTCGTATTCAAACTTATCCATGACACAACATCAACCTATACTCCAAGCTTGTTCAAAATCTAGTAAGTAGTATTAACAAGCAAATGTTGACAAATGTAGCACTCCAAATGACAGATGACAAAAACATGGCCACACCAGAAGGTCTCTTAAGTTTGATTGCTGTCCAGGTGAGCTAATAAAACTCAGACAAAGCTGACTATATCTTGGACAACAGTAATAATCACAACCAAGATTATTCAATAGATATTAATCAATGTGACAACCAAATTGTTGGTTGGATGGACATACATAATTTGTAATAAAAATGGGAATAACTCTTCATAATATCAAGTCATGATATAACTGCATACCATATTTAATGATGATTCTCAAAGTGTTCTGGGGATATTACGCAAACAAAAGCAGAATGTTGGACAAGCTGTGTATAATAACGATATATACATATACCAAGTTTTGTCCCTTAATTTAACAAGGATGTCAAGATATAGTGCATAAAGGAAAGTAAAACAGAAAACTGAAAATACTGAGCAATGACTTTTTGACCTTCCAGACAGAATCAGTGTGGTAGTAGATATACTTCCTAAATATCATGTACCATGCCACATCCTTGAATCTCAATTGCTTAAACATTAGCAGAAAGGTGTGATGGAAAATTAAATTCAGAGCCATGACCTTGATGTTTAAGATATGAACCCAACTGGCATTCATCATACCTTCTGATAATGACCTTGATGTTTAAGATATGAACCCAACTGTCATTCATCATACCTTCTGATAATGACCTTGATGTTTAAGATATGAACCCCAACTGGCATTCATCATACCTTCTGATAATGACCTTGATGTTTAAGATATGAACCCCAACTGGCATTCATCATACCTTCTGGTAATGACCTTGATGTTTAAGATATGAACCCCAACTGGCATTCATCATACCTTCTGATAATGACCTTGATGTTTAAGATATGAACCCCAACTGGCATTCATCATACCTTCTGATAATGACCTTGATGTTTAAGATATGAACCCAACTGGCATTCATCATACCTTCTGGTAATGACCTTGATGTTTAAGATATGAACCCAACTGGCATTCATCATACCTTCTGGTAATGACCTTGATGTTTAAGATATGAACCCCAACTGGCATTCATCATACCTTCTGGTAATGACCTTGATGTTTAAGATATGAATCCCAACTGGCATTCATCATACCTTCTGGTAATGACCTTGATGTTTAAGATATGAACCCCAACTGGCATTCATCATACCTTCTGGTAATGACCTTGATGTTTAAGATATGAACCCCAACTGGCATTCATCATACCTTCTGGTAATGACCTTGATGTTTAAGATATGAACCCAACTGGCATTCATCAGACCTTCTGGTAATGACCTTGATGTTTAAGATATGAACCCCAACTTGCATTCATCATACCTTCTGGTAATGACCTTGATGTTTAAGATATGAACACCAACTGGCATTCATCATATCTTCTGGTGATGCTGTATGAGGAAACAAAGTTTCATCTCCTAACTTCAACTAACTCAAAAGGCAAGGTTACACAGCAGAGAGGAAAAGTGAGATGAAAAACTTGCAATATTAAGATATGACTTGAGTTTGAAGATAAAACTCCAATGATTGTAAGCAACACACCTTCCTGTGATGGCATTTAAGAATATAAAATTTCATTCGTTAATTTCAAATGGCTTTGAAGTTATAATGGGAATTGGAAAGTGTGAAGGAAAAATTAAAAAACTAAGCTTTGACCCTGATCTTGAATTATCTCTTACATCCAAAGCCAACTCAAACAAGTATGACACAATATCCAATAAGCATATCTGTTGCTTTTTTTTCTTCCTTCCTTCCCTAAATTTTCCTGTTTATACTTTCATACTGATCTTTATAACTTTTCATAGACTGATTTTCCAGTTCTACTTCAACATTTTTGGATGACATTTCCGGATAATTATTTATAAATAAAATTGATCAAGCAAGTGTTTTGCCCAAAAAATATGGGCAGATTAAAACAAGTGAGGTGCTCCTGTAAAGTTAGTCTAGTTCCATGACAAACTCCACAGAATCTAATATGACAACCTGGATCTGGAACAAACATAGTTAAGCAACTACCTGAATTTGACTACAATGATCATATTGGTAAATTTTTGGCAATTATTTTAAGGGTCATTTCAGTAAGACTTTAATTGTAAGGGTTGGCAAGTCTGTAAGTCTACCAAACTTCATTCTCTAATTACAAACAAGCTTGAAAGTTAATGTTTGTGTGACTTCGATTTTTAACATAGCTTTAACAATTTTTCAGTCATATCACTATCATATCTGCAGTGTGGCAGTTCATAGTGATGTCTAGCACTGGGACATCACGCCACAGACATTTAGCATGATGTCCCACCTAGTCACATTGTCCTGACACCAGGTCAACCAGTCCTAACACTAACTTCTTAATGATGAGCATCAAGCGAGACAGTGTTAGTACCATTTTCTTTATAAGTCTTTGGTATGACTCGCCAGTGTTCAAACCCACAACTTCCCACATCCGAGGTGGACACTCTAATCACTCTGGCCACCACAGCAGTTGAAAGTATAGATAGGTTAATTAAATTTGTTGGTATCTCATGAACTAATGTGTCAGTATATTTAAGACCTTGAAGTAAAACAAAATTAAGGAAATTTCATGTAAGAATGAAATATAATGTACCTGCTGTTCCCTCTAGACCCATTGCTATGGCCCTTGCTTCGGCTGCTGAAACAAATTTGCAGAAATCCTTAAGAACTATCTCATCTGCAGGAGGTGATGAGGGTTTTATGGCCGACCAAAGAAATGACACACTGATATCTAATGGCAATGATCCTGTTAGCAGCAAGGCATGAGTCAGGACTCTTCCTGCAACTCGAAAAATGGCTTGTGACTCCAAAAACCTTGATTTGGGCACACATGGAACTTTAGCTGCCTCTCCATGGAAAAAATCCCTTGTAATATAATTCCAATACAAGGCAAACATATCTCTGGTCAATCCTGCAGAATCATTTCCCTGTTCCCCCTCGAACTGCACACAAATTTTGTGCTGGAGAATTTCTGGTTCCTCTTCTCCACCATAGATTCTGTTTAAGTCTTCAAACACAAATTCCCTCCTGACCACTATATCCATTTTATCAAGCAGGGTTTGCCTGACATTATCTGAAACAAAATGAAGTACAATTAAAGAATTAAAACTACAGGAGCAGTGAGAAATTGCTCATCAATATACCTGATTCCACAACATTCCACCCATGCCACATGATGGACAAGTCTATAATAAAACAAGAGTCCTTTGATGGGACTGATGCTCTGTTGTTCAAACAAATTTCTGGAAAGACAAGACAAGGTTATTTCTTCTTTTTGTGTGCTGAGTGTTGCAAATGAATAAAATTAGCTCTAAGATCAGCACCATTTTGATTGAAGACAATCTAGACACCATTAGATTGAAGACAATCTAGACACCATTAGAATGCTTTTCGTAAAACAAACATGCCAGTCCATTCAGGAAAATTAGTGACAAGTTTTCCAGCATGTTAATTGTGGTAGCCATATTGGATGTCTGTGGGGCATCAACTAGACATTATAAGTAAGAAGTGTTTTGGTGAAAACTCTATGTTGATCTATATCATCCAATCTGAGGGAGTAGCAATAACAAGATTTCTCAAGATGTCAATTAACTTTAATCAAGACCAACTCAATACCATAAGAAAACTCCATGTTGATATGACTTCCATTCAGGACGAGTAACAAGAAGATTTTCAAGATGGCTGCCATAATAGCCTTCCTGGATGAAAATACCAAACAGACATAGGATTTCTGGTGAAAACCCAATGTCAATATGTCTTAATATTTAAGCTCAGGCTGGCACCATTATCATTCAGGATCAACTGCATATCATAATTAGTCTTATAGTGAAAATGCCATGTCAATATGACTTTCCATTTAGGGGAAGTAGTAATAACAAGATTTTCAAGATGGCTGCCATAATAGCCTTCCTGGATGAAAATACCAAACAGACATAGGATTTCTGGTGAAAACCCAATGTCAATATGTCTTACCATCGAGGAGTAGCGATAGCATTTTCAAGATGGACAGATTATTACAACTTCTATTTAAGACCAACCAGACACCATTAAATTTATAAACCCCATGCTGATATGATTTGCCATTCAGGAAAGGTAATCATAGCAAGATTCAAACATGACCACTGTGGTGGCCATCTTGGATTATCCAATTCATCAACAAAACATTAAGTCCTTTGGTGAAAACACCATTTACAAATATGATCATCCATCTAGGAGAAACATCAATATGATTTTCAAAATGGCCACCATGGCAGCCATAATTGAGGTCAGACTGACACTGGTAGAAACTACATGTCAATATGACATGACACTGGTAGAAAGGACAAATCAACACTGCTTTACAAATTTGAAAAAAAGAATATGTGATTGAGGACACTGTCATGCCCCTTGCAGAATGTGTGGACTTCATGATCATTTGGTTAAAATTAGACACACAGACTAGTTAAGGTAAGTATTGAATATAAATATTTATTAATATTTTCCTTTTGTATTATGGTTCTAATCCACATAGATTTTGCCCACTTTAGCCAAGTATTTTGACCTACTGCAGATCCAGGTTAGTGGCAAAACTAATTGTTAATTTTTCATAAACTGTACATCTTTTTTGCTTAGATTATGTTCTTTTGCCACTTTTATTACCAAAAATTATGTTTATATCTGTCTCGAGGTTGGCATGTATGCATACATAAAAAACTACTTCTCACATGACCTATTTAAGAACCAATGCTGATATATCATAGTTCATTTGGTGACAACATGTTTGCAAATGGTGACTTTTTTGAGGTGGTAGCCATTCTGTGACCAATACATTAGACCTACTTGGAGACCTAGAACCTGACCACATGCGTATTTCTTCCTTTTCTATACAGTCTCAAATAATTTAATGTGCTGCAGTCAACTATTTCAAGAGTGGATATAGAATTCTTATTTGACTGTGGTTCATTTTCAAAAAGAGGTGGGGATTTTTATTTGAAAGACCAACTATCTATGTTTTTCACTGAAAAAAGTACCTTTCAACTTGAAAAGGTCATTTTGACTGACAACCTCCCCTCCAATCTAAATCTGCCATGTTAATTAAACAGCTACATGAACAAAAGCTAAAGGTGCCACTTTATTCAAATTTTTATAACATGAATATGCTAAAGAAGAAAATGGGAATGCATTTACTAAAAATATATTTTATTTCAAGCTTTGTATTTAACATGAAAATAAACTTATGCTTCGGCAAACATTGAAGATCTTAATCAATTTACTAGTGTAGAAAATTTCCTTGGCTGTAAACATAATCCAGTCTACCCAAAGTTGGTCTTCTCTAAACTAAATCCAATTCCAAGGGAGAAATAGTCACTACCTAATTATCTAGCAATCTAAAACTATATCCAGTGCCTGGAGAGAGGTAATCACTGCCTAATTCTCTCGTATGCTGCAACTATATCCAGTTCCTAAGAAGAAGTAATCACTATTTAAATATCTAGCACAGTATCTCAGAAAAATAAAATCCAGTATACAGACTTCCTTCATAACCACTTTTCCATGTTTTCCAACCATATCTAATATTGTTCCATATAAAAGATTGCAAAATATTGTCTTTATCAAGGAAGAGACATTCATTTATACCTGATGGTACAAAACCTGTCTTTATCAATGAACAGAGACTGAGTTATACCTGATGTTACAAAACGTGTCTTTGTCAATGAACAAAACCTGTCTTTATCAATAACCTGGTATTGAGTTAGACCTGATCTTACATATCTTTCTCTAAAGTGCTCTCCGTTACGGATCACTGCCATCTCACCTGTCTGCGTGGGTTCGAGTCTAGGGTTCGGCGAATGTGGATATGTGAGAAAGCTTGCCAGTAGCTTCTCGTGGGTCGGTGGTTCTTTCCGGGGATTTCCCGGTTTCTTCCTCCACCATTAACACTGGCCGCCATGTATAGCCTATCGTGTGCCAAAAAATGGCGTTAAGCCCCACAACAACAACAACAACAACATATCTTTCTCTACTCTGACTTCTTGTTCACTTTACTAAAAATGTGGTGAAGCATCACAAGCTCTGCTGTTAAAAGATTATTTTTTCTTATTTTGCCTGTTTTCACAGCACTTTTAGCATGTTATTGGTTATATCTTGATGACATATTTGGAGATATGTGCCTTTTCCAATGGGAGCCGACCCAAGCAGGTATTGAACCTGCAACCCTTGGATTACAAGTCCAGTGTTCTACCAATCAAAGCTTTCCTAAAGGTGTCTGAACGCACTATGTCATGTCAATTATTCATGAATTTATTTGTAATCATTATTTTCAAGTCTAGAAGCTTACTTACCCAGGACATCAAGGAAACATTGCAAGTGATCAGACTCTTCATAATCTGTGTTAGCTTCATCTGCTTTTTCAGACTCTGAAAAAAATTGAAACTAATGATAACAAGAATTCAAGTAATGGTACATTACACATCTGCCCAATGTTTAATAGTCCTCTATGTAGATGGCTAAAAATAACTTTTATTCAGGTACCGTGACCTTAACCTTTCGAACCCAAATTCAATAGGCTTCTTCCTTTGCCCAAGCACAATCCATCAACATCATTGATCCAGGTATGTGATGTAGAACTAATGTAGAAATCACTTCTCCCCGTTCTGTCAAAGTGACCATGATCTTAGTTTATTGATCCCAAAGTTGAAAGGAAATCTCCTCACCCAAAGTGCAAGTCATCAACAACATCAGATGATGGTAAATTGTGGAGAACTAGAGTTACTGTGTGGAAATCATTTTTCTTCTTTTAGCTGCCTTGAACTTTAACTTTCAGACCTCAAAATCAATAGGGATCCTCCTTACCCAAACACAAGTCATCCACATAGTTTGGTAATTGTAGATGGTGAATAACCTGAGTTATTTTGTGCAAACCATTTATCTTCATTCAGTCACAGTGACCCAAAAGTCCTCCTTCCATTGTGTTCAAGTCATCCACAAAATTTGGTAGCTGCAGATGGCTCAGCACTTGAGTTTTTCAACAATGTAAGTGGCATGAATTGAAAAATACTTAAAGACAATCACACTTCCAAGAGGCCAGAAATCTTGGTGCTGCTGGGTCACCATAAACTGCTGGAATCTACTGGGGTCTAGATGATCCAAAAGTGATTCTAGCAATTTCCTGGCTTGTTTTTAGAGGCTACTGAGAAACTAATTTGAGGGGTAAGATGTAGGTTTTTGGGGATTCTGCTGTGATGGTGGTGGGGAGGCAAGCATAAATTAACTTTAATTATGTAATACTTCCTGTTTGATCTTGCCATGCTTACCTCTTCCAGGAAATAAGTCCCTTGTCCAAGCTCATAGTTCCTTCCTCCAATTAGTTTGGAAGGTTCTAGAACACCTAGAACAGAGACTACACAGACCTAGTCTAACCTCCAAATCACAGATCCATGCAGATAACTCCTTAAACCATTGGATCCGTCCAGGTCTGCTATCATAGTTTGTCCTTGTGTAAGGCACTTAACTCCAACGTCCTCAGCGCTAAATAATCTACTTTTGTTGCTGTGCCATGAAGCACCAAAACAAGCCATCCTCTTTGACTGGAACCTAGACTATACCTTTGACATCAGAACATGGTGAGATGAGGGAATCTTGCAAAAGCGACAAGTATTACATAACGAAAATTTATTTTACCCTGCCCTCCACACTATGTTTTAATAGCAGTAATACAATACCTCCTGCTAGTGCCAATTTGGAGGGAGGCTGATGGCTTCAAGAAATTTGAAAAAAAGAGTGCTCTTATCCTTACCGTAAGAATGTTCACTACTGTTAGCTGGAAGTAGGTTAGGCCACTTGTTGTGCCATTACTATCAGGCCAAAGGAGAAAATGACTTCACTCTGCTGCATCAATGACAGAAAGTAAAATGAAGAGAAAGTAGTGTGTAACCATCACAATGCAGCTCCCATAACATTCTCCAGCAAAGAATGATTAAGATAGGCCCTGGATGTGGTGAAAGCTGTAACTTCATGGGCTTTCATTCTCATGAAAGAAAGGTTGGTCTCAGTAAGGGACTGATAAGCTTTCTTAATACTGAAGGCAATCTGCTTAGAAATGGTCCATACCAAATATAAGAAGACCCCTTAATAGGTAGGAACACATGCTTTTGACCCTTTCTCTTTCTTTTTGATGCAGCTAAATAAAAACAAGAAACCATAATTGGGCATAGAAGATCATCCCCAGGAAAAATATGACTGAGATGGGATTTCAACAGTGAATGAAGCTAATAAAGACAGCTGGTTCTTTGCCAGAAACCCAGGAAAGTAAAGGAAAGAAACTGACTCATCATTCTCACTCCTTGCAGATTCTAAGGTGAGGAGGAAGACAGTTTTAAGGATAAGGTTCTCAAAAGAAGCATCACTAAATGTCTCATAAGGAGACTTCAAGAAAAGTCACAAATCACACAAGAGATTCCATCTTGCCATCAATGAGCGAGAAACTGGTCTCTGCAGCTCAAAATACCTGATGATATCCAAATGATGAGGGCCCAGCCAAATGGACAGGCCATTACAGAACTTGAGCATGTTTGGCATGGTGGCCCAATAGCCTATAATGGTAGAGATGGAACATTCTTTCTCTTCAAACTGGAAAAGAAAAATGTCTGGTATTGTGCTCAGATGGGGACATGATAGGATCAACATGTTTCCTACCTAACCAGCTACAAAAGATTCTTCTCACTGCATCAAAGATCTCAGAAGTGGACAGCCTCCTAGCCTTGATGATGCAATTACTGACATTGCTCAAAAACAGATACAGGAAGACTGATCGTTTGTGATGAGCCAAGCATGAAGGTAGAAAATCTGTGAATTACCATGGAAGTGAAATTGCCTGTGACCTGTCATTCTCATGTAAATTTATTGTTTTCATTTTATATAATGAACTTAAGTTTTAATTGCTGGTCAGCTCAGGTTGTGAGCTTTTTTGAATAACCAATACAAACACAATGGCAAATGTTATGAAAGGTGCTGACACTAATTAAGTGGGGGTGGGTATTAAGTGGGTTTTGTTATTGCTATTGGTTAGTATGAAGTGAGTTTCATTATTGCTATTAGTTAGTATGAAGTGGGTTTATTGCTGCTACTGGTTAGAATGAAGTGAGTTTTATTATTGCTATAGGTTAGTATGAAGTGGGTTTTGTTGTTGCTCTTGGTTAGTATAAAGTAGGTTATATTGTTGCTATTGGTTAGTATAAAATGAATTGCATTATTGCTTTTGGTTAGTATGAAGTGTTTTCTTTGTTGCTGTAGGTTAGTATAAACTGGATTTTATCACTGCTATTTGTTAGTTTGAAGCGAATTCTATTGTTGCTATAGATTAGTATGAAATGGGTTTTATTACTGTTATAGGTTGGAGGAGTGTACCATGAAGTGTGCTTTAATGTTGCTATTGTTTAGTATAAAGTAGGTTTTATTGTTGTTATTGGTTAGTATCAAGTGGGTTTTATTGTAGCTACTGATGAGTATCAGGTGGGTTTTTGTTGTTGCTATTGATTAGTTTGAAGTGTTTTGTTGTTGCTATTGGTTAGTATGAAGTGGGTTTTGTTGTTGCTATTGGTTAATATAAAGTGGGTTTTTCTTGTTGTTATTGGTTAGTATAAAGTAAATTTTATTGTTGCTATTGGTTAGTATGATGTGGGTTTTTTGTTGCCATTGGTTATTCTGAAGTTGCTTTTATTGTTGCTATTGGTTATCATGAGGTCGGTTTTGTTGCTGCAATTGGTTAGTATGAAGTGTTTTTGTTGTTGCTATTGGTTAGTAAAAAGTATTTTTTGTTGCTATAAATTAGTGTAAAGTGGGTGTTACTGTTGCTATTTGCTAGTATGAAGTGGTTTTATTGTTGCTACTGGTTAGTATAAAAGTGGGTTTTATTGTTTCTATAGGTTAGTATGAAGTGGGTTTTATTGTTGTTACAGGTTGGAGGTGTGTACTGTGAAATGTACTTTGTTGTTATTATTGGTGTGTAAGAAGTGGGTTTTACTGTTGCTATTGTTTAGTATAATGAGGGTTTTACTGTCGCTATCGGTTAGTGTGAAGTTGGTTTTATTGTTGTTACTGGTTAAGTATGAAGTTAGTTTTATTATTGCTATTGCTTAGTATGAAAGGGGTCTTAAAATGATTATGTACCTCATCTCTAGTTTTATAAGTCTCCAGTAGCCCTTGCACACATCATCATGCAAATTCTAAGTAAAGTCATATTGGCACCATTTGTAACCAATGATTTATGACAATCTTTTATCTTTACGCTTGAACCCATTTTAATCATTTTAAAACTGTAAAATATAAACTTTGCACTAGTACTATGTAGCCAGTATTGTGCTGACATTGTAAAACCACCTACCTAGCTATCTAGCTACCCACCCACCTACCAACTGTGACAGGGTATACACATAAAACAGCAATAAAAAAGAAATCAAATCAGTAACAGATTAATGGATGGACAGACATCATAACATAAAATGCTCCAGTGTATAAAAATTTATAGACATTTTTCAAATGAAGATTAAATTAAAAATTTATGTATACATGTGAACAACATATGGCATATGTCAATGACAATTAGGTCATGCTTACCTGGTATTCCATTGTAACTTTGTTTTTATTTTATATCATGAATTTAAGTTCTAATCACTACACTGGTCCAGGTTGTGGGTTTCTGCGAAAAACCAATAAATTTTAGAAAATGGGAAATGTTATCAAAGGTGTTGACAATAATTAATTGTAATGTTTTTACACAAGTGATTGCCATTTACTGGAAAATTACCTTTCAAATTCCATTTAGTTCTTTCAGAGTTAAATTGTTCTGATTGTTCTAACATTCCTGAGGATCCAGGCTGAGGTGATGGTGTTCTTGGTATTAAATGTTCTGGTGGTGACCGTGGTGGTGATAGTGACCTGGGTGGGGAAGATAGTGACCATGGAGGTGTCAATGACCTTTGTGGTGGAGATGGTGACCTTGCTGGTTGATGAAAATTATCATCATCAACCTGAAGAGAAAAAGAAAACAACAACTATAAAAATGCTGCTGGAAGCTACATCATTCCTTACAAACTCTTCTCCATATATCATTAAGTGACTCAAAGTCAGTAGATTTATGGTCTATAATTAAAAAACTTGGACAACACCAAGTTGTTGTTTGTGACTACTAAATTTTATTTAAATACATTCATTGAACATGACATATTTTGACATCAACTGTTACAGACAGTCTACTCAGAATTCCACCTTGCATGGCTGATGGCCCATGTAAAGTATTCTCAAATGTTTCTCAATTTCTGGTTTGGCAATTTAAGATTTGCCCATGTGTAGTTATTGTATTACATATAAAATGATGTTTCCTGTGCTTGTGACCAGGTTGTAAGATAGAGTCTAATTTGTTTTATCTCTCATCTATTTATCTGTCAAGTTTCATACAATGCCATAAATAGGAATGAATTCTTAATCATCATTCCTAACTGTATCCAGGACAACAACAATGGCTTTTATTGGATATTTCTGGTGACATTGGTTTGTATAAGATAAAAGTTACACTGTATCACAATGTAAGATCCCAAAGTGGACATGAGACTCTTTATGTGTCTACAGAAACATACCATCTACTGATGTAATTTTTAGTACACAGTTGATACATAAAATTTTTTATTAGTTTTTGTACTAATTTTTGGTACACAGAAGTTTGTTTTATTACTGAAATATTAAAATTTTATAAAGGTCTTAAATTTAACATTTTTCAGAATTAAAGAATATAGGCAAATTTTACAATAACATTGGTTACATGTGAATTTTATAATGATGATTATATAGGTGTTTTGAAGTCATCCTCAATGCCAGGTCTTTTAATTTATCACACATGATCACATCTCCAAGATGAGAGTTAACTTTTCTAACATAAATGATTGCACTTTGAATTTGCTTTATTTGTGCACAAATAATTACATGAAATACATTCTACCAAGTTTCAACCCTTAATCTAAAATGACTTTAAAATTGTAGAGTAGAAGGAAGAGTGTGATAAATATGTAAAGAGTGTGATAAATATGTAAAGAGTGTGATAAATATGTAAAGAGTGTGATAAATATGTAAAGAGTGTGATAAATACATAAAATACTGAACTAAGACTTTGACCCAGCACTTTCTAAACATGATGGATAAGTTTCATCTCTTAATTTCAAATGGCTCTATAGCTATAGTGGTAAGGAAAGATATGACCCTAATGCAGTATGCAACACACCCTCCAGTTATGATGTAGTGCAGTACACAACACACCTTCTAGTTATGATGTAGTGTAGTACACAACTCACCCTCCAATTATGAAGTAGTGTAGTACACAACACACCTTCTAGTTATGATGTAGTGTAGTACACAACACACCCTCCAATTATGAGGTAGTGCAGTACATAACACACTGTCTAGTTATGATGTAGTGTAGTACACAACACAACCTCCAATTATGAGGTAGTGTAGTATACAACACACCTTCTAGTTATAATGTAGTGTAGTAAACAACACATCCTCCAATTATGAGGTAGTGTAGTACACAAAACACCTTCTAGTTATGATGTAGTGTAGTACACAATACACCATCCAATTATGAGATACTGTAGTACACACACCTTCTAGTTATGATGTAGTGTAGTACACAACACACCTTCTAGTTATGATGTAGTGTAGTACACATCACACCTTCTAGTTATGATGTGGTGTAGTACACAACACACCTTCTAGTTATCATGTAGTATAGTACACAACACACCCTCCAATTATGATGTAGTGTAGTATACGAAACACCTTCTAGTTATGATGTACAAGTATACCTTGTTTCATCCCTTAATCTCAAATGGTTTTAAAGTTATTATATAGAAGAGAAAGGGTGATGGAAAAATGAAAATAGTAAGCTGTGTCCTTGAAGGCCGTAGACCCAAAGTTTACATGACACAATATCAAATAATGATGTATGGTTATACCAAGTTTCCTCCCAACATTTCAGATGACTTTAGAGCTACAGAGTGGAAAGGAAGTGTGTTAAACAAATGTTTAACCAGATGAGGGACAATAATGACTATACAGCATTATAAATAATTTATTTGTACAAGTTCCTTTTGACACCATTTAGCTTGTTTTGCATGCATGCTTGAATTATACATCAGACCTAAAATTAATCTTAGACTGAGACACAGCCATAAGAATGTTTATTGCTCACAACTCCAAATAGCTGGAGAAGATACTGAAGAAAAGAAAAACAAGTTTACTATTTAAAGAAAAGTCATAAAACCAGAGTTAGAAGTCAGACATGGAAAATAACCAAGTTTCAAATGCCATTTGAATAAACATGCAGAAATAGGGATGAAATTGACCTTGACCTTGACCTTAATGATAAAACTTTGTGAGATACACAGGATGCCATCAAATAGAGAAATAAGGGTTGATAAATCTATAAAAATCTACTCTTCTAATCAGACAAGTGCTAAAACAGCATAATCAGCAATTACATGGCTCAGCTCCACAAAACCTGCAATAGCCTCCACTAGTCATTGTAAGCATTAATAATAATGTAGAAAATAAATTCAGACTGAAGTGATCATGACATTGAAATGATGCTCCTTTTTCTAGATAAAGCTTTTCTGTAATATTTTATATTTACCATTTGCCTTTAAATCCTTTTAAAGTTAAAACTTCTGACCAGTACTGTATAGCCATATTGTGTTGACATACCATTAAACCTCATCCATCCATCCATCCATCCATAGACACACATGAACACACACACATACACACATATATACATACACAAACATGCACACACACATATACACATACTTACATACACACATGCACATACATACATACATACACACATACATACTGTGACAGGATATAAAATACATAATACAATAAAATAACATAATAATAAAAATAATATATTTTTCTATCGTATCAAAGTAGTGATACCATGAATTGATAAAAAAACAGGAATTATTTCTTGTTTTTAATATTTTTGTTTCTAAATTCTTTTTCAGAAGTATTATAATTGTCCACCCCTAAAAGACAGATTTTACCAAATGAAAGTCACAGGTAATTCTGAAGTGACAGCCAGCAAGCATGGCTCATACATCAATAATTATCTCGATAAACCACTACATGAATGCCACACATGAAAAGGATGCAAAATGCAGTCCATATACAATAATTCCATTACTTTTTCATGTGTACAATACACAGTTACCCTGGTGAGAGAAACCTATCACAATATACAGTGTACAGTAATTACTACTGAATAAGCATATTTATTCCTTCTTCCAACTACATTGGTCAGAAAGAGCATACCAGCATACCACTGTATACAAAATTTGACCTAATCACAAAAACACCACCAAAATAATGTACATGCATGTACATTTGCCCTTTAATTCCTGGGGTAGGTGCTCTGATTCCCACTTCAAACTGTTGCCCAGGGTCTAGAAAGAGTGAATGGTTGAGTGACTGTACATATGTATATACTTTTATTGGTACAGATACTGAATTCATGGGCAATACAACAGTTCTCCTCTACTTTAATGAGGGAAATTCAACTAGCTTTTATATAAATATAAAAATTGATGATGCTGATGACCTAAATTAGATTATGTGAAAGGTTATTTTCTGGATCTTATTCTTTGACCCTTCTAATACCACTTGAAAGTAATTACAAACTAAGACCAGTCTGCGATCCCTCAAGTAAGCAAGTGATAGTAAAACACTGGTGTAAGCATTATCAAAGTAAATTAAATATGAACATCTGGTAGGAAGTATAGACTTTCACTGAACAAAGTTGGCAACATTCTCAACAAACAGAAACAGTGGTCAGCTTGAAATCAGCACTTGCCAGATTAGGCAAGTGAATGAAAGCTCAACTGTACCACTGAATATTTTCATTCAATCTTCAACTCATGTGAAATAAAATTGTACCATGGTTCCTCACTCAAACTCACACAGCTTTTAAGATATAAAGCAAAAGAAACCATTAAAGATATATACCTGTCACTTTGACCATTAAGGAAATGTTGAATACATCACATCTTCTAGCCACAGTCTAAACATGCATAAAATTTCATTTATTTACCTTAAACTGCCAATTATATAACAGATGGGAAAATGCTAGTGAAATGTAAATGACCTCTAACCTTGACCTTAATGATAAGAACCCCAATGTGTTGCAGGACAAATACTGCAAATCTTATCCCCTACACTCAATTATCTTTAATGTTATATTATGTGTTTGTGTTTTGGGGATATTTTAATATAGCTTTAACAATTTTTCAGTCATATCACTATGATGTCTGAATTGTGACAGTTTATAGTGATGTCTAGCAATGGGCATCATGCCACAGACATGTAGGATGATGTCCCACCCAGTCACATTATGCTGACACCAGGCTGACCAGTCCTAACACCACGCTCTTAATGCTGAATGAAAACATAAAATACTGACTAAAAGATTATGACCTTGAAGATATGACCCCTAATGAGACACTTTCTACTGATAATGTAAAAGCATAGCAAAATTCATCCTAATGAGACACTTTCTACTGATAATGTTAAAGCATAGCAAAATTCATCCTAATGAGACACTTTCTACTGATAATGTTAAAGCATAGCAAAATTCATCCTAAAGCTGAAAGTGATCTCAAGTTTTAATTTGGAAAGGAAATTGTTGTGGAAAACTTAAAATGACTACTTGTGCTTGAACACACCTTCTAATATACAAGTATTATAAGCTTAATCCCTAGGAGCCCTTAAATTATCTACTGCAATGGAAGGTGTGCAAGAAAACTTTCAGCATTAAAGTTGTGACTGTGACCTTGAAGATGTGATTCTAATGGTAGGTAACACAAGTTCCAAGAACACCAAGTTTCATCCTTTCATCTCAACCAGATCTAGAGCTATAGTGGAATGAAACATGTGAGGAAACATTTTAAATATTGAGTCATAACCCTAACCTTGAAGACTGGACTTCCAATGCATTCACAACACACCTAAAGGTGGTGTACAAGTTTCATCAAATAATCTCAAATGACTCAAACATTTCAGAATCATGAGGAAAATGTGAGCAAAAGCATTAAGCCATGACACAGATCTTGAAGGTGATATTCCACAATCTTCAAATGATGATGTACTGGTTATAAAGTTTCAATGTTCAAATCACTTTAAACCTTAAAATACCTTGACCTTGAAGACAGGACCCCAATGAGATAGGTGACACACCTAACATATCTGAAAAGTGTTAAAACTAGGACACAGTTTTGTCTAGTGCTTATCTATAGGAAGTTATGAAAGGTATTTCTATTTTTAGTAACAGCAGCCATATTTAACAGCAAACTGGGATCATTCATATAAACTTAAAATCTGCATCATCTTTGGTGGATTTAAAAGATCTTAATACCAGAAAGCTTTCTGTCAAATGTGGTCAAATTCTGATGTGCATTTTCTTAGCAGTCGTTTGAAGGGGGTTTTCTTTATCTCAAGTACTGCCAGACATATCTGATGGTAGATGGGCATCATTTCTGTAAATTTGATGGCAAAACGGAATCAGTAAGTTTTGCTCATATTCCATCAAGCAGTTTTCAGAAAAAGTCATTTAAATGGTCTCTGCTTTTAGTAATGATTCTCTTATTTGATGGTGGATCAACATCATCTGTACAAATTTGAAATCCCTTTATGCCATGATGCTTTTGTAAACAGTTTAAAAATTCTATTGAGCAGTTATTATAGAGTAATTTAAAGAGTTTTCTGTTTTAAAAAAATAGTGGCCACATTTGATGGTGGATAGGCATCATTTATATAAAACTGAAATCCCTCTATGATTTCAGACAGATTTGGTCAGATACTTTTGACCCGTCTTTAACAAGTCATGCAAAGATTTTCCTATTTTCAGTAACTGCAGCTATATTTAATTGTGGATCAGCATCATTTGTATAAACATCAATGGGCTTCATTGCCAGGATGCTTTCAGCCAAACCTGGCTAAATTCTGTCCATTGGTTTTCAAGAAGCCATTTAAAGGTTATTCCATTTTTTAAAATTCTGGCCATATTTGATGACCAGTCCACATATTTGATGACCAGTCCACATCATTTTTATAAACATACAATGGCTTTATACCTGGATGCTTTCTGTCAAATTTGATCAAACTCTGTTCCGAAGTTTGGGGAAGTCATTTCAGATTTTTTTTCTATTTTTAGCAATTGTGGCCATGTTTGAGTGCATCATTTGTATGAACTTAAAAAAGCCTCTTACTTGGACACTTCCTGTCAAATTTGAATTGAATTCTGATCAGCGGTTTTGGAGAAGTCATTTCAAGATTTTCCTAATTTTAGTCATGACAGCCATCTTGTATTGAAGATTAGAATTACTTGTACAAGCTTGAAAAGCTTGAAACCTGAATGCTTTGTATCCAATCTTATCAAATTCTGTTCAGCCATTTTTGTTTTAGTTTCATCTTAAGTTCTGTGGTACAGCAATACAAGGAGGTAATTTAGTACTGAGGCAATCTGAGTAGAGTGCCTTGCCCAAAGAAACACCACATCAGCCATACTGAACTGGTCTAATGGTAGGATTCAAACCTGCAATATTTGATCATATGTCCAACATATTAACCACTAAGCCACCATGGCACCTTCAACAGTTCTAAAAAGTCATTTTAAAGGTTTTTCTACTTTTAGTAATGGGGCCATATTTAATGACAGATCAGAATCATTCATACAAACTTGAAAGGCCTTTGTGATGGTGGTGCTCCATCCCAAGTTTGATTTGAAATTGATCAGGTACTCTTTGAGAGGCTGAAAATATCAATTATTGATGAATGCCAGACTGATAACAAACGGCAGACAAAGGGACACAACTTTCATGACCTTATGGACAAAGGGACACAACTTTCATGACCTTATGGACAAATGAGCTACATAATAATGGAGAATTTAAAGTTTAAAATTAGTTTTTTAAAAATTAACTGAATGTAAACTTCATTTATTACATTAATTTATTTGAAGTACAATAGTTCAAAAATGTTCAATGATATATGGAAGTATCAGAGTTAGTTAAATTTTAAGACATTTTAAAATTTATTCAAATCATTTTAATTCTTATTTATTTTGTTGCTAAAACTTTTCTTATAATTATTCTTGAAAACTGCTTCATGGTTTACTTTTTCTAATTGTTCAAGATTTAAATCTCTTACAAAATGTTTCATATCTTGTACGACATCACCACAACTCACAGACATTAACAAATTTTGGAGAAGTTACCTCCCTTCAAGATATGTACATTTACACATCTTGAGAAGTCCCCAACAGATTTTGATCAAATTTCCCCGTATTTTTAAAATGCTCCCTTCATTATCACTGTTATTTATCCTAGAATGTTCTCTTTCATTTTCACTGTTATTTATACTAGAATGTTCCCTTTCATTTTCACTGTTATTTATACTAGAATGTTCCCTTTCATTATCACTGTTATTTATCCTAGACTGTTCCCTTTCATTATCACTGTTATTTATCCTAGAATGTTCCCTTTCATTATCACTGTTATTTATACTGGAATGTTCTCTTTCATTATCACTGTTATTTATACTAGAATGTTCCCTTTCATTATCACTGTTATTTATACTAGAATGTTCTCTTTCATTATCACTGTTCTTTATGCTAGAATGTGCCTTGTCATTTTCACTGTTCTTTATACTAGAATGTTCACTTTATCATGTTTAACTTCAAACTTCAGTGCCACTATAATCTCAAATGGCTTACAAGTCAAAGAGCAGAAAGAATGAAAAGTGAGGAAAAAATTAAGATATTGAGCAGGGACCTTAACCTCAAGATAGTACCTGCAAATGGTTATGCAACAGACCTTCTATTCAAGTATATCACATTTCAAACGGTTATGCAACAGACCTTCTATTCAAGTATATCACATTTCAAATGGTTATGCAACGGACCTTCTATTCAAGTATATCACATTTCATCCCTTAATTTTAAATGACTTTAAAGTTATAAAGCAGAAAAACAATTCACAAATGGACAGGATGATGCTCAGAAATGCAATTACTATGTCCCATGCTTTTTATAAAACATTTCAGAAAAAAATACTCAAATTAAAAAAAAAAATCTGTCATAATGCATCGTATTTTTGCCTATAATTTTATGTACCCATTCTATGATACACTATAAACATCTTTACAGAACTTGAATGCCCATTGCCCCTTTCTTGCAATGTATGAATTCCTTGACACAAAGATGTAATAGATAAACATACTGACTGACATGGGTAACATTTCTGTATCTGACCCTTCCACATTCATAGAAAAAAGAAATTCTAAACCAATATCAAAATAATACAATCATATTTGCCCTACCTGATGCACATTGTGCATTGGCTGTGGTATCTTGTATGGAAATTGTGGTTGGGGAGGCACACTGGAAGCATTGATTTCTCCTGGTACATTGTTTTGTGTGACAAGCATGGTAGTCCAAGGTTGGGTGGTGTTCTGGCCAGTAATTGCATGCACATTGATACTAAGACGTATGTTGGTCTGTGCTGTTCCTGTTGGGTGAGTTGGACTTATTTGTGGTCCAGCTGGCATGTTCTGGAATCCGCCTGCTTCTGAGACAAAGGCAACAATATGTTACATTCTCGTCTTTTTAAGGATAAAAAACAAACTTTAACAAATTAGCTTACTTTTCATGCTCAAGAGCTTTATTTCACAACTTGGGAGTCAATATTTGACCTTAAATTCCAAAACATATCTACAGTTTTAGTCCCACCTACATCCACTGCCTCAAATGCCAAAAGGTCTTATGGATGTTATCTTCTATGAAATCAATACCACACTGTGGAGCTTGAAATGACCTGATAATTACATTACATTGAAATAATGTCACTTATTACCCAAGTGCATAGCTGCCAACCCCAGAGTACAAAAATACTGACTGCTTATTATAAAAATATAGATTTTCAGGAAAAAATACTGATTTTTATAACTTTTATCGATATGTAACTATTTACAACATCTACAACCATCAGTAAAGTAGGACTGTACCTTACTTAATTTTTAATGTCAAAGATGCATGCATTGCACTCTTGCACCTTCTGAACAGGCATCCTGTTCCATTCGGGTGCCCATTCAGAAGGTGCAAGAGTGCAACACACACTCACCCACAAGGTGTTTATAGGAGCCTTTTCCACACCTTGTTTTTTTCAATCATTATTGATTCCAATGTACCATCTTAATATGATGATCTGAATTCTGTGCGAGTTTTTACTGAACTGTTTTTGTTCTAGCACACAAGTAATCCTTTGTGATTTTGCTGTCTCAAAAATGTGTGCAAAATAAATCGCCAGCAAATGAAAGAAAAAGGTCATATCTGAAAGAAATTTAGTAAATCAAACTGTGATTGAATTACATCAAGGTTCCCTCTTGTATTTATCAATGCCGGTAAGTTCAGGCTGAGATGCTGCTGATGAAGCAGCAAGCTGATGTTTATTAGATTTTTTTCATGCTGTTTTATGTCATGGGCAGCTCCATGCACAATAGCGAAATCACAAGTACACAACTGAAAATGCAAAATTTTCACTTTTACTAGATGTTTTAAAAAATCTAAATAGGACAGCATAATTGTCCCTCCAGTTCTGGTTTCATTTCTTTGCTGGAAAAGATTCTCAATCTTCTGTCTTCCTTTCTGACATGTGTGCAATCTATATATTACATACATATATTACATACAAATAATTACAGTACAATGTATGAAAAATGTACATTTATTTTGCCCAACAACCTGGTTCTGCAGCTGGTCACAAATCTAGTCACAAATGGGCAAAATGCAAGTGGATCAGAACCAGAAAATTTTGTATCTTTTGATGAATGATCATGAAGTTGTAAATTCTGCAATATGCATGACAATCATGTGCTCAGTCCGAGTGCTGTATTACATTACTCACATTCTTTAAAATTTCGTAAAGCAATGTCGTTTTATTCCCCTTTTTTTAATCCAACATGTTCTGAAATTTGAACAGATCCATCAACTCCAACATTTTCTGTCATATAACATCCACAAGTCGCACCAATAAGGACTGTTTCTCTTGTCTGACACCTTTATCTTCAAAAGTATAGACTGGTCTGCTGCCTGTTTATCGTATCATTCAATGAATCTGCGAGGCAAAGTTTCTTGGAATCAAGTCATATGCAGTTGCTATACATTGAAAATAAGGACAAGCACATGTCTACGACATAGTACTCTTACACTATTCTTATGTAACAGGCATCTTTTTAAGAATATTGTCAAATTTTATTAGTGGAATTAGATGCATGCCTCAAAATCAGCATTTCGTCCTTAAAGAGAGAGAAAGAGAGAGAGAGAGAGGGAGTGTGTATGTGTGAATGGTCATGTAAAATTTAGGTGGACTAACATGCATGCATCAATAGAACAAGATTCTTGACAGTCGAATATATCAATGAATAAGCCTAGTCAACACATACGATCACATGCTGTGACCACCTTTAGCAGTGATGTTATATATAGGTTATGGAAAGATTACATTGTCTACATGCTGCATGAATGCCAATTTCAAACTGGCATGGATAATCATCGTTGGTCGCAATTCACATGTGGCAACTCTGACACAGATAATGCAATCAATATCCACAATGTGCCTTCCAGGATTTTTAACACACAACTTGAACACTGTTCACAATGATTGACTAGGCTTTTTGCACAAGCATTCAAAACTTGAACACTGTTCACAATGATTGACTAGGCTTTTACAATAAGCAGTTAAGGCAGTCATGAAAAGAATTCCATGCATATCAGCATACAATCTTAAGGTCCACAGTAATATCATCTTATGGTTTCAACTAAACACAGCCCCTGATGTAGACAACATAATGACTTTCAAAAACTTCAAACAAAATGTTAACATTGCTGACAGTGGTGTTTAAGGCAAGCCAGGAACTTTAAATATATTCAGACCCAGAGTAATGATAACAAGTAACAAGTGATACACAAGATGTAATACTTTCAAAAAGTGACACCAGTACCAGAAAAGTGAATACTACATCTCACAGTACATATGCAGGCGACTATGTAATTTGGTACAATTTGCATGATAGCTTGTGACCAGCATTGAGATACGATCAGAGCAGACTGGGTTGCCTTCACTACCAAATTTACAGCAAAGTGTGTAGCAGCTCTGGGTTTTTCAAAAACCAGAGCATAGCATCTTCTTATTATTGTTGACATAAAAACTAGATATTTGACACTTTTTGTTTCACAACTGACAGGTGACATGCACCCCACCCCTTTGCTAAAAAACAAATAAAATGATAAAAATAACTGGCTCAATCTCTTACTCTTGGCTGCAGGCTGGTTGGGTCGGTCTGTGGGCCAGCGAGGTCCAGCTCTCATCTGCGGCATTGTCTGTGGCATAAAGAAACCTCGTTGGGAAGCCTGCGGCATAGTTGGTACGAAGTATCCTGCTCCACCAGATTGGAACATCTGGCCTATCTGTTGAGTCTAAATAAAAAATATAGTTCTGACAAATTTAAATAATGACATATTTAACACAAACTTCAAGTGGAAATCTGAAAACAACTTTTTAAGCAGCTTTAAGCCAGACACGTGTGATGTTCAAGATACCAAATAAATATTCCGGAAACCTAGGATACAATGCTTAATACAAGTGCTAACAGCTGTACCAGGATTTCAATGGGAGATGGCACAAGCAGGCCCGGAAGTGACTTGGCAGCCAAATGCAAGAACAGTTGGCCCAAATATTTAGGTCAGCAACATGCCCTCTTTCGAAATTTCTTCCAATGCTGCTGACTGGCAATTCTGTCAAGATGTCTGTTTTTTATCTTTATCCATACCTGTTTGCACATCAGCACCATTTGTCCGATATTGAAAGGCTTTTAAACAAAGATGCTTTCTGTCAAAACCTGGTCAATTTCTGTTCAGCTGTATTATAATAAATGTTTGTTTAAATGGTTTACAATTTCGAGTAACAGTAAGATCTGATGAAGGAGTACATTTTTTATACAGTTGTGAAAAGTCTTCAACTGTGGAGTCTTTCTTGGTCAATTTAAACTTGGTCAATTTCTTTTCAGAAGTATTGAGCACATATTAACAAATTTGGTTTTTCTGCACTGAGAAATTATAGGTCAAGGCCTCTTTTATTTTTTTCTACCTACCATCTCTTTTCTTTTCACTCTACTTTCTTTGGTCCTTATTGGAAATAAAAATTCTCACAAGATTCCCCTTGAGTCATATAAGCATTAATCAGCAGACTGGTGCCAAGCTTAATCTGTTCCTTATCTGTGTACGAATACAGAACTCATTCACAGTCTGCCATATGAAGAGGCATATACATTGCTCGATTAGCCTGCTTCAACAAGCTTTGAAACTGTCATTAATGGTTGTTTTTTAGAATTTTCCACAATTCACAGGTACAGTCTCATGGCTATCTCTGCTCCATGGAGGATTTCATGTCCTAAAACTGAAATGCCCATTTCCAATGTCCAAGGGTTATATTTCTCACTATGTTTGCAAATATTACACAGCATACCTGGAGTCTTGATGTCATATTGTAACCACTCAGCCAACATTTCTGACACTGCATGAAATTATGGTTTCTTTGGCTGTTTACCTAACCTGACATCTGACACCATTATAGAATTATCGTCCTCTGTTTGGGGAGAAACCCCACTTCGTCCTTCACTTTTTTCATTCTGTGATTCACTTTGCACCTATGCACCACCACTGACCTGAAGCTGAAAAGAATCAGCAATTTTCTGCCCAACCATGCTTGGCCTACCTTCCACAAATGGAACAAAGTTCACACATGCAAAAATATGAGGAAAGGGCATTAACTTCAGAACATCTTTAGAACATGTTTTTCTGGCATAAATGATCGGCCAAATTTCCAAGCATCTTTGTGTATTAACATACATATGCATCCTTTGGAAGATACAGAGGTACTTTGCTTGATCAACCGAGTATTATTGCTTTCCATGTCTTTTTTAATCAACTTTATTCAGTTTCTCTTAGCAGTAAATAAAGTTTAAAGCTTGTCAGAGTGCATTTTTTTGGTGCAAATTTGAACTAATTTGTAGTTGTTCTCACACATCACTACTTTCCAGGTGCACAAATTTATAACATTTATGTTTAATTTGCACACCTTCATGCCCTGGCAGTATCTCTGATTCACTGTACCATTAAACCTGTACACAATGATCTCTCTTACAGTGTACTCAGCCCCCGAGTCTAGTCCTATATAGACATGATTCCCTGTACAGTTAAACATTATCTGTACAGAACTTCCTGTCTACAGACATTATTCTCTGTACAGTCAAACCTGTATACAATGATCTCTCTTATGGTGTACTCAGCTCCCAGAGTCTGGTCCTATATAGACATGAATCCCTGTACAGTTAAACATTATGTGTACAACGCCTCCTGTCTACAGACATGGTTCTCTGTACAGTCATACCTGTATACATCTGATCTCTCTTACCACATATTCAGACCCATGTCAGGTTTTACATATACACAATTCACTGTACAGTTAAATCTGTATGCAAATGACCATTCTTACAATGTACTCAGGTCTATGTCTGGTCTTATATAGACAAGATATATTGTACAGGCCTATGTCTGGTCTTATATAGATGTGATATATTGTACAGGCCCATTTCTGGTCTTATATAGACATGATATATTGTACAGGCCTATGTGTACAGGCCTATGTCTGGTCTTATACAGACATAATATATTGTACAGGTCCATTTCTGGTCTTACATAGGCATGATATATTGTACAGGCCTATGTCTGGTCTTACATAGACATGATATATTGTACAGGCCTATGTCTGGTCTTATGTAGACATGATGTATTGTACAGGCCTATGTCTGGTCCTACGTAGACATGATATATTGTACAGGCCTATGTCTGGTGTTATATAGACATGATATATTGTACAGGCCTATGTCTGGTCTTACATAGACATGATATATTGTACAGGCCTATGTCTGGTCCTATGTAGACATGATATATTGTACAGGCCTATGTCTGGTCTTAAATAGACATGATATATTGTACAGGCCTATGTCTGGTCTTAAATAGACATGATATATTGTACAGAGAAAACACTCTACACACAAGGAACTTACTCTACCAACAGCAAACCAGCAGAAATTCTCTTGTTAACAGCAGATGGTGTCTATATTCAGAGGAACATATTGTTATTTATGTAGAAAGAGGACCAAATGAATTAGGTCACTGTGGACAAGTGATCTTCATATGCACATTATCACTGGAGCATATATGACTGAAAACAGTTTCTACAAACTATTAAGTGGAGATCAAATGCAATTATATCCTGCTGTCATTTTTTTTTAAAACCAGTCCCAGAATTATGCAAGTAAAGGCTGCAAGGGAAGGCAAGAGTCCAAACAGTGAATATTTGCAAACAGTTTCATTGGTGCACTACCTGTATCCTCATGCTGGCTATCCTCTGCGTGTACTGGGAGGCAAGGTGAGCCTTGCGATCCTCTTTGCACTGTGCCAAGGTTACATACAAAGGCTTATGCACGATGATGCAACCATTCATCTCAGTCACAGCCTTGGTTGCCTCCTCTGGTGAACTGAAGCAAACAAAGCCAAAGCCCTTGGATTTGCCATTCTCAGTCATGACCTGTAATAAAAAAATACTATTCGGAACTTGAATACAAATGGTATGAGTTAAGTAAATGATTCTGACAAACTTCTAGGAGTAGTATGTTGTTAAATTCATAATACACTAGCTTACCAGCCAAATCAAGTGAAAGCAAGTCTGTTTTCAGATGTTTAAAAGGTTTTACTTTTCTATTCCTAGTAAGGGCAGTACCATTTGCATAAATTCATTCTACGTAGTCAAATGCCCTTGACAAATTTGGTTTAAATCTATGAAGGCCTTTAAAAGTGGGAATGAGTTAATGATACAAGGAGTAAGATTTATTGGTTAAATAAATGCTAATTTAATCAAAATGTTCACGTGAATACTGTAAATTGACCATTTTTCATAGGTTATCAAATTTTATGGATTTTGTGGTTGCTACAAACAAATTTTATGTGGCAGTTGTAATCATCTCTCCTGCCATGAGGAATATTAGAATCAAAACAGGATGTCCATTGATAGGGTATTTCTTACCATTCCTGCCTTTTCTACAATAATCTGGGAACTCCATTTTATACTTCTATCATGACTGTTTGAATTCTTTAAAAGGCCAGTTACGTTGTGGTTTTGTAAGTTGGATGACATCATTTAGATATAAGTAAAAACTTGATCAAGCAGGCATTTCATATGAACAATATATGCAGGTGTTCCTATTTCCTGGCCAATTCCACTGAATCTAATATGAAAACCTTTATTTATACCAAACCTGAAGAAGTTAAAATCTAGATTTGACCACAACAACTGTATCTGCATAATTTTTGTTATTATTCTATAATTCCATAATTAAAGTGTACTTTCAGTACGATCCAATTATAGGGGTTGACAAGTCTGGAGCTTTTGCTGGTCAGAAATAAATCTATTCTTACTCAAGATTTTTCCTTCCTTCCAAATCCAGGATAGATTATGAAGATACCGAATATATTAAAGCAATATCCAACTATTAGTTTTACAAACCCTGGCACTGGTGATGGTCCCAAACTGGGAGAACTCCTTGCGCAGATGCTCATCATCAATGACATCATCTAGATTCTTTACATACAAATTGACACCCTGGTAACGATTGATGCGCTCCATTCTGTTGCGTTCAAATTCCGCCTTCAACTCAGCCTGTCTCTCAGCATTCTTCTGGGCACGACTAGCAAACAGCACTTTGCCTCTTAGTTCCTTGCCATTCATTTCTTCCACAGCCTTTCAATGAAAAGAATCAAGTTTTATTTCAATTACAGTATCTTAAAATGCGGGAGTATACACCAACTAAGAAAGATCTGCAATGAAATTTATGTAAAAACTATACACAAGACGATATGAACCAACTTTGTGAAGATGAAAGTTCAGGTGTTCCATTACTTTCCTGTATCAGGAAGCTTACAATTTCCTAGGTTAAATTTTTATAGTCCCAACCTTAAATACTGAAAGTCTCAAATGTTCAATGCTTATCATTTTTAATTATTTCAGTGGAAACATATAGCCAGCAAATACCAGAAACATGTACAAATCTTTGAGATTTGCAGATAATTCATTTTCTGTTTTGATTGTATGAAAAAGAATAGGTTACTGTCCAGACATGTAATCTTGGGATGATCACAATTAATGTGGAGAGAGAGAAATAGCTGTACAAGACCGAGTTACATATTAAAAGAACAATGTTATTTACAATATATTATTTATTATTTATTCAGAATGCACCAAGTTTACTTAAAAAGTCTATTATACTAAACAATCACTATATATATATATATATATATATATATATATATATATATATATATATATATATATATATAGTGTCTGTTTAGAAATACATAAGATAAAAATACTAGGATCTGTCAGTTATAAGTTTTTAATAATTGACAAATAATTATCCTAAAGCACTGCATCTTTTGAATACATGGCCAATACAGTAGTACAAAATATTGACTACATGGCCAATACAGTAGTACAAAATATTGACTACATGGCCAATACAGCAGTACAAAATATTGACTACATGGCCAATACAGTAGTACAAAATATTGACTACATGGCCAATATGGTAGCACAAAATATTGACTACATGGCCAATACAGCAGTACAAAATATTGACAACTTGGCCTATACAGTAGTACAAAATATTGACAACATGGCCAATACAGTAGTACAAAATATTGACTACATGGCCAATACAGCAGTACAAAATATTGACTACATGGCCAATACAGTAGTACAAAATATTGACTACATGGCCAATATGGTAGCACAAAATATTGACTACATGGCCAATACAGTAGTACAAAATATTGACTACATGGCCAATATGGTAGTACAAAATATTGACTACATGGCCAATATGGTAGCACAAAATATTGACAACATGGCTGATACAGTAGTACAAAATATTGACTACATGGCCAATTCAGTAGTACAAAATATTGACTACATGGCCAATACAGTAGTACAAAATATTGACTACATGGCCAATACAGTAGTACAAAATATTGACTACATGGCCTTTACAGTAGTACAAAATATTGACTACATGGCCAATATGGTAGCACAAAATATTGACTACATGGCCAATACAGTACTACAAAATATTGACTACATGGCCAATATGGTAGTACAAAATATTGACTACATGGCCAATATGGTAGCACAAAATATTGACAACATGGCTGATACAGTAGTACAAAATACTGACTACATGGCTGTTACAGTGTTACAAGATACTGACTACATGGCTGATACAGTGTTACAAAATATTGACTACATGTCTAATACAGTGTTACAAAATATTGACTACATGGCCAATACAGTACTACAAAATACTGACTACATGGCTGATATAGTTCAATACTTTTACATTTTAATATTCTCAATTCTTATTTATTTCTGAGAACTTAGCTGATACAGTTTTGATGGGCATCTTTTTCTTTCACTTTATTCCAATTGCTGACAGCTCTTGCATAAGGAAAATGATCAAATGAGTAGTCCTAAAGCATTTTTTATAACCACCTTAGAGGTGCATCATCTGACAGAAATCCACAAAATAATTATATTTAAAAAAATATAAAAAGCAAAGCTAGTTTTGAAGATATTTTTCTTGCTAATATGTAACCTGTAAATATTTGAGGATATTTTTCTTGCCTTAATGCTCGTACATTAAAATCTTCAAATTAAAACCCTGCACCAAAGACATTGATTTTTTCATTGAAGCACGCAAACTTGCAAAATATCATCTCTGAGCCATTATCAATTTCCAGCCAATGAAAGTATTCTAGCCACTTATTTTGTTGTTTGTCACTTTTTGAGCTTGTGCACTTTCACCTTAATGCTGATACTGTCACTCAAACTACTTTAGCCATGACTACTGTCTACAATGATTAACAGAATAGTAAATAAAATAAAATAGTCACCAGCTAGGATGACACTACAGATTATAAACTTTGTTCATTAACAAACAATGTATCAACATCAAGAAAATCCAACAGCATTAGCTCAAGTAAATGGCCATAGTGATACATTTATAAATACTGACAAAGAACTGCCATGCAAATAAATTACCATGTTAACAGCTATTGAAAAGTGATTAATCCTTTTATAAAACATGTTTTGCCCTTAAGTACATATTTATAGGGACATCTTCCTGTCCTGGTTCATACAATTTTATGAAAATATTGGGTAAGGACTTAATAAGAAAAAGTGTCTAGCATGTAAGGACCAAAGAGCTAATTAAACACTACCATTAATTAAAACGGTTGATATGACCTGGAAATTTGTATCAACATTATAAAATTATCAATTTTTAATAGGAAGTCATATTTTGTTAATTTTTCTTTCCAAACAAGATTTTTGGTACACCATAAATAACAGCATGTAATAAAATGATCAATGAAAATGTCACTAATGCCAACTTGAGGTAGCACTAAAATCAATAAATACCAATTAAATAAGTGTTTTTATCAAATGAAATGCGTGCTTTAGTTATATCTTTTTGTTCGGTTTAAGTCTAATGATCATAAATACAATGCACCCTGTCGTATTCAAACGTGAAATATATCAAAATCTACCATAACAGCTATGTCCACGAGTGTTTCTGTGAGAACCTAATTAAGTGCTGACAGTGTTTTGATACCTAATTTGCATAAGTATTTGTTGTATTGCTGCACTGAATTAAAAGCTGACCTCATTGTATTACTGTATTAATTAGTCTTTTGTATCAAATAAAGGGAGTGGAATAAATTAAAAGTTAAAAGGCATGAAAATCCAACCTGCATAAGAGCTAGCAGCCCCGGCTGAGTGTCAGATCAACTCATTTCAAATGATCAATCAAGCAGTTAAAAAAAATTGGGGTGAAATTAATATAATTAAACCACTTTAAATTAGCATATAATTAAACTACCTTAAATTAGCATACTCATTCACAAATGTGATCAAAGATATTAAGACAACCAAGCGAAATGAATACTTGATGACATAAAATTCTGTTTCACAGATATACTTTATTAATGAGAGGCTAGTTTCACAATTTGCAGTTAATTTGTAATTACTGAATTGGCACTTGGAGAGTTCCTCACATATGAGAATAAGTTTCACTATTACTTCCATTAATATTTTACTAAGAACAACAAAAAACTTTGACTTTCCACGATTATGGCTGTTTCACAAACTAAGTGTTCCATTTTTGTTTTTAATAAAAGGAACTTGTTTGATTGTGAGATAAGTAGTCCTTGCACTGCATTAAACTATAGAAGAGACTAAAGCAGGGAGTTGCTTACAGGATCAGGGAACCAGACCACTCAACAACAACATAAAGCAGTGATGTAATACACAAAGTTTTCACATACACGTGATGGTTGTTGAAATCAGTTGGATCTTAAAAATCTCTCAGCAGTTGGGCATCTTGAAAATGAAAAGTCATTTCTACATAAAAAAGACTAACTTGGTTAGAATAAGTGCTTTACTGACAATTATTCCCAACTCAATCATAAAACGAGTATTCAGCCATTAAACAGACCAGTTCACTTTCCCCCATCATGGTTTTCTCTATGTCCAGCAAGGATGGCATCATTTCATATTGTTATGGAGGTCCCTCGATTACTCGTGCCCTTGCTTATAGTGCAGTCTATAATTTGTTTATCATTCAATAAACAAATAATCTGTCAGGGTTCATACAGAATTCTGAATGATAAATTCAAAGACTTTTCCCAAACTTTCAAAGACCACAAACATAGATTTCCAAGACCTATTTTCGCTAACATTTTGTATACAAGTCATGTTATATGAGAAAACAACGAACGCAGAATACTACAATATTGCTTAATGATGAAATTCAAACAATTATTAATTTCTTAAAATTGCTTTATAATGATCTGGAAGATAGTTTAACATTCATTGTTATTTCAGAAATATGTAACTTATGCATCAGATTTAATACAAAATTAGCTGTTCTCTTAACAGACATCAGCACTGCTTTAAATACAATATTATAGTTGTTTTTTCTTCTCAATCATTTTGGAAAGAGAAGCCACCACTGTCATCTTTTCCTCTGCTCTTCTCCTAAGAAGCACAATGAGTCCTTTTAACTCTGCGTCTTCTGCCTTCTGAACAGAGAAAGCATGTAGGCTGGCAATGTCAGCTTCGAGATGCAGCTTTTTGGCTTTAATTTCTTCCACTTCATCCATGGCAAACTCCCATTTCTTTCCTTTTCTAATTTTCTCCTCATGCTCCTCCTCTGCTTTCTTCTTATCCAGAAAAGCATGGTACTTATGTCTTGCAGAGGAGGCATATGTCATCATTTCATTGCTAATGATGATTTCCAAAGGTCCAGCTGCTTTTCTCATTGTGTCAATGATTAGCCTTTGAGCTCTGAGGCTTTCTCCCCTGAGGTTCTCAACAGATACCTGTTTGTTGACAGAAAATCCTCTCTCCACTGTCACCTGCCAACGTGACAACAACAACATTTTCTGGAGAACATTCTAAAGTTCAACATATTCCTTTCTTTTGGAAAGGATGGAATAAAACACTTCATCAAGGCTGTCATCTGTTCTACTGAAGCATTTCAAGGGATGATTGTCCAAGTGGATAACTTCATCCATTAATTTTCCATATTGAGTCAATATTAAATCACATCGGGACTCTACTTCTCTGCCTGCCTCACACATAATTCTGAGGACCCTAAGGAGTTTTGCTTGTCCCTTTTCCTTATCTGACTCTGACTGCATAAGTCCAGGATCAGACCAGGACATTTTTCACCAAGGGATATTTCAGAGGTGATTTCTCAAACTTCTTTACCATTGCAATCAAAAAGTCTCTGCATGCTGTTCTGAAAGCAAATCTATCCCTGTCTGAAGCTCCTGCCTTTAACAATGTTTGTGAAGCTGAAAAGCCAACATTAACTTTTCCTACATCAAGGAAATTCTCTTTCTTATCAAACCAGATGCTCACTAATGCTATCACAGAATTTGCCTTGGACATGATTTCAGGTTTCATGTAACATGACATGAGGTCTTTCACTAAAACTCCCAGGTCTGTGGCAATTTAAACTAGTCTTTAAAGTAGAAGTTGCTAGAGCTGATTTGTACTCATCATGCCATCTGCTGCTGGCTGTAAAAAGTATCCACTTACTGGTGTGACTTGTTTTGCAGATTTTAATTTTGTTGGTGCTCTTATCCTAGAAACAAAACAAAAGTAATTATCATTGCTAGACTATCAAAGTATCAGCCAAGAATTTTATCGTAAGTCAATTGTGATGACGCATTATCAAAGCAATTAATTCATTTAGTTTATTGAATTTATTATAGTGAATGTTCAACCTTCATTTCTATATTAAACCAAGGAACATTACTATGTAGAACAAAATTTTCAAAAATGATTTTTTCCCTCAAACGTGTTCAATAAACTGACAGTATAAGTAAATTTAAATGGGCCCTCTTTTCAATTTGCCATGGCTCCCAAATCATCAAATTAAACAATATCTTATTTTATACCACAAGAGTTATGAGTTATCATTATTTTGCCCAAAACTACCAACGGCTTATACTTCTGCATCTTTGTTCCACTAAATGAAAAGTGTGTAGTTATTGTGTACTAATTTGCATCTTACCTTTGGCATGACATGAAGGGGCTCCTTCTCCCATCAAAGTCACGTTGATCGTCTTTTTACACAATGCACAAAACGCCTTTCATATATATGTTTTATCCTTTTTCAGCCATTCCTTGTATTTCACTTTTTCAAGCCAGATATCATTAAAAGAGCAGAGACCTGGCATTTTTGAACATGAGGTGAAACAAAACTGAAGATGTAAATCAACTGAACAAATTTTGAATCCTCAAGCATGTGTTACTTTTGTGAACCTTCTACATAGAGTGAGCGCTTGTTCAATGTAACCAAAATTCAACTGGCTGAACAGTCTTGTTAAAAAAATCATGAATTAGTGTAATGAACATTCTGATTGGCCAATGCTGATGGACTTGTCCAATCAAATTGAACAATTCATCAAATGAAAGAAGCCAGGAAAACTGACTACATCTGAATCTAATGACCTTAGACAATTTTATTTGTGATTATAATAATAATAATAATGAGGACTTTGTATAGTGCCTAATCTTTAGAAGCTCTCAGCACTTTACAACTTCAGACAAACATATATAATCATATGATTACAAAAAACAAACATCATGAAATTAGAAAACAAAACAACGTGCTGAAAATAGTTATGGTGTTGACTTCCTTTGATCAAGGGTGCATTGTTTTTATTGAAGATTGTAGCCGGCTTGCTTTGATGAAGGGTACATGTGTTATTGAAGTTGCTGCCAAGGCCAACTTTGGATGGCCAAACAAATGCTCGTTTGTTATTGCAGTGGCAATAAAACTGAATGGGTCATCAAATGAAAGAAACCAGGAAAACTCGACTACATCCAAATCTAACAACCTTGGACAATTTTGTTTGTGATTATGGAAAGAAATTAAAATATTTGGGTTTATTTCAATTTTCAAAGACTTTTAAAGACCTCAAGGTAATCTGCTTGATTTTCCCAAACTTTCAAGGTCTTGAAAATGCTACCTCATTTTTCCCAAACTGTCAAAGAATTTCAAAGACCATATGAACCCTATCTGTTAGCATAAGGGTGGTCACGAGTTCGAACCCCAGCCAAGTCATACCAAAGACTTATAAAAATTATACTAACAGCTGCCTCGCTTGGGGCTCAGCAAAGCGAGATTGGTGTTAGGACTGGTCGACCTGGTGTCAGAATAATGTGACTGGGTGGGACATCATGCTACATGTCTGTGGCATGATGCCCCAGTGCTAGACATCACTATAATCTGCCACACTGCAGACATCATAGCGATATGGCTGTAAAAATTGTTAAAGCTATGTTAAAAATCCAAATCACACACACACACACACACATTATGTTGTTGGGAAAGGCACGTAGCTCACAATTCCTTCATTAATTTGCTAAAAATGCCATTAAAAAACAAACTCCTTTGGCACAATAACTACTGAACCAACATGACTTCTGCCCCCATTAATTACCTATTATGGCATGTGGAGAATGCAATGGCTTATTTTCTACATCACCAAGCCTGCAAGGTTTTTTGGAGAAAACCCATCCAACTTCCTGATAAACTAAGTAGATTATATTATAAGAAATTTGGGTCCAAAATGGGTTGATGATGGCATTGATATTTGATGGTTGGTTGATTGAAATCATTTGTATAAATTTGAAAATCATTTGTGCCAGGACACTTTTGCCAAATCTGGTTCAATTCTGTTTAGCAATAACTCATAAGTATATGCAATTTAAAGCTTTTCAGTTTTTGTAATAACGGCAGCCATATTTGATGGAATCGTTTGCACAAATCTGAAGACTGCTCTCTGCCAAATTGGTCAAAATTGTTTGAGTAGTTTTAAGAATTAGTTTAAAAGAACAACTGTTGATGGACAAATGATGAACACAGGGTCATACCATAAATTCACTTGGCCTTACTGTTAGAGGAGCTAAAAGTGAACAGGCAACACCGTTTTTTTAGGACTTCCATTAAAACCAACTAAACGATTTAAGAAGCTTATATGATCCTGCTGAAGTCTTTTCCTATCCAACACTAATGCATAGTGAAGGTACTCCAACTGATGGAGATTTGTCAGGACTCAAACTAGCATACCAAGAAGTGACTAGGATCACTTTTTAATTGAGAACAAACTTTTAAGCATTTGAGCAGTTTGCACTTCACAGAATGATTTCAAAATGACCCCCATTAAGACATGGATTAAGCTGCATCCCTCTCACACCATACAACTGTCTGCAACTGTTGTCAACATGTTATCATGTAACAACTAAGAAACTGAGTGAGGTAGAAAATACTGCAGATTGTGCCAAAATACATCACCAAAATTTAAAACCAATCTTTTTGAACAAAATCACTCAATTTTATGTCTGAAAATAACCACATCACTGGTATTTTCTAAACCAGTATAGATTTTCCAAAATTCAGCCTGATAGCTTCTAAATAGTTAGCTTTCCAGACATTAGCAGCAAACCACACAATCACATCCACATGTTGCAAGTCACAGATTTACCCTTTCTGCTGACTCTGGCTCCTCAAAGCTGACAAAACCAAATCCACGCGTCTTCCCATCAAATGTTGTCATCACCTATACAGAAGAAAACATACTTGCATGACATGACATGTCACATGAAAAACACTGTTTGAACAACAAACTCCATCCCAACCCCACTCCTGATATGGTCGTGTTTAGAAAAACACCATTTTGGACACCCAGCCAACCCCTCTAACATGGTCGTGTTTAGAAAAATGCAGTTTTGGATACCCAAATCCCTCTAACATCAGCGTGTTTAGAAAAACATGATTTTGGACATCCAAAACCCACCGACCCCCATTGTCATTTTTAGAAAAACACAATTTTCAGAAACCTGTCCTTGGGGCATACTGATGATATGAGGCAATGAAAAGTTAATGCAGTTAAAAAAATTTCAAAAATCACCATTCAGAGATTGCTTAATTGGCTAACAGTAGTTATGGTGATGTGTTGTGTCAAATTCTCTTGTGGGTGAGTCCATTTAGCTAATTTGCATAGGTAAAGTACACTGTTACTTGTCTAGGCTCTTACAAAAAAAACAAGAAAAGAGTGAAGACAACAAGCTTTGTAAAATTTAACAAATAATTTTTTCCCTAGAAAAACAAGGCAAAAATTAGAAAAAGGACCTACGGTTTATGAATCAAATCCAAAATTAATCCTAGAATTAAAAAATAGAAGTCCTATCAATGAAAAGTCCTAAATGAATCTGTGTTTGAGTCCTGATGAAATCAAAATGGAAAGTGATGACGTATGTCATGACCTTCAAAGTGTTGCCATGTCAATAGTTCCTTGTTGAATCACAGAAAAATAATATTCCAGTTTGGAATTCTGAATAAATTTCGATAAATTTCCTTGTCCAAGAATTTCTGTATGGGCACTAGTATTTTCCAGGGAGAGTATCAATAATTCCATAAAATAAAAATTCAACATAAACTGGTCACAAGAAGACACCTTTAAGTATCGAAGATTTTTAGCCCAACTGGCTAGTTCTTCTCAAGAAAACGGTTATACAGTAAGTTAAGACGCAAAACAGACTCCCGTATGAGAGTCACGTGGTCACCTTCTACAACAACATAGAATATTTTTTACATGCTAATCACGTACTCTAGGTATGGCCTTAGCTAAAATCAGTGGTTCTTACTCTGGGAAAAAAAAATATAAAAAATTTTTTAAAAAGTTGTTTACTCAAAACTGACACTAGTTCTAAATCAAGGTCAGCAAATATAGATACAATGTTTTCTACTACTGGCTGTTTATCAGGTCAAACAAAACTGAATTGAATTTCTAAAAAAAATATCAAATCCAGTAGACAAAGTTATCATTACAATAATAAAATAAAATTTACACATCACTGCCTTGAATGAAAATCTTGAAACCAGCTTCAATAAAGTTTGTAATCGGCAGCAACATTTCTCTAAGTCAGAATTTTACTCCATATATAAAATGCAGAACATTTTAGTTGTCAGAATAGTGTTAAAGTGTGATTAATTTTTCAAAGAGTGTGATTCTGGAAGCAATATGCTATCAGCTAAGCCCAGCAAAAATAAATTTCAAAACTCCAGGCTGAGGGAGTTTTACTTTATCAAGTACAGTGACAAGGCATAGCATTTTTAATTCTTTGTAAACATTGTATTGCTCTTTTTTGTTTGGTAGTAATCATTAATACTATAGTCTTGTCTGTGGTTACTTTCATGCCATTTTCCATACACAGGAATCTATTCTAAGTATGGCTATCTGAAAGGAGAATTCTAGGTCTGATTGGTTTTGATGAAATAATCATCAGTCTTCAAATTTCAACTGATTCCCAACACCAGCAATTCTTTAAAGTTTAACATCTAAACCTGAAGCACTGAAAATAATTTTAAATTAAAATACTGGTAATTAGTTCATGAAAACAATCAACAATCAACTGTAGTTGGCTGAAAATGTTTCTATATTTTTCTGGAAAATGTCAAATTTGATGCCTGAAAATAATTTCCTGTGTCCCAAATTGTCAGCTGTCAATCCAAGGTCCGAGATATCTGATTCTGGTTTTATTTCCCCTGTATGTGCCTTGGGATCCCAGGAGATGGAATTAGTGATCTGGTCCAGCACAGATGAATCAGTACTTGGTCTTTTTCTCCAGTTTTAAGTTGTCATGATTACATTATTTTATGACCAAACTGAAAAATTTGCAGTTAGCTTTATAAAGATAAGAACTTCCTCTATTGTTTTCAAGACCTTTTTAATCCACTACTCTATCTCACTTCACTGACTTATCATTTTTGACTGTGGTGTCTCTTGCACAGTTTTGCACAATGGCAGAATCTGAACAAAGGAATCCTGTCAATAAGGGTAATGGATTATTGCAAAAAACAATACAAAAGAGATCCAAGCAGCGTTTAGCTGATAAGGCTAAAGATTTCTCCACAATTGCTGCAATGAAATGCAATGATTCCCAATGGGAAACAACAGTGCAAAATGATAGCTCTGTAGCAGCATCGAAGTCTAGGAGAAAACCCAAGTCTACAGACAAAAGCCATTAGGGACAATAACAAGATACTGATACTGATATGCTTAGGGCTGTTTCAGGAAAATATATCTCTATATATATATATATATATATATATATATATATATATATATATATAAACCATTAAAATTTGATGCCATTTATGATTTTGAAGGATTTCTCATTACAACATGAAAGAAATCAGAAAACTCCAGCGGGCATAATTTTTCTTCCAACTCGCCTTTTCTGGGTGCCATGCATGTCTAAATGGATGAAGCCTTATTATTAATTACATAGCCTGAAATTTTCAGGTTTAATCTCTGTGAGCAGATTAATGTATACATGTGATAAGGTGTTTGCTAGAATTATTGCCTCAGATGAATCTGTGTAAAATGTATGTGTTTAAGTGGTACATGAAACCTTTGTATTTAATTGGTTCATTTGACATCTTAAGGGGGCTACAATGAGAATCAGGTACCTAACCTGGAGGCACATTGAAAACTGCATAATGCATTAAAATCAAAAAGATCCTAAACTTTCCCCTGATTTCACATGAAGGGCTGGAAGAAAAAACATCACACTTGCACAACAACGGTGGCACACCGATGAATATTTGCTTGAATGACAAATGGCCCACAATGAAATGATGCATGACCATCAGTTTGAATTGATGACAAGCTCATCAGCTACTGAAACAATTCTGAAGTCACAAGCTGACCAATTTGTCAGCTACTGTAACAATTCTGGTCACAAGCTGACAAACTTAGTTAAAAACCCATAGCAGACATGCAGGGATTAGATGAACCAGCATGGAAACTTGCTCAAACAGAAATGGTTCAGCTTAATGAGGAGAGTAATTTTTGTTCCATCAGTGAAGTCACTGAGAAAAATATATATAATTTTGCAAACAGCCTTCAAGACATGGTGGACATGGTGTCATTGCAACCGAACTGAACTTTGCAAATGGAAGGAAATAATATCCTCAAAGAGCTTTCCGAGTTTTATAAAGTAAACAAACACTGTGGACAACCCATTCAGAAGAGTTTGGCCAAAGTTGTGAATGCAGGTTTCAAGGCCCAGGTATCTCAAGACAAATTTAAGGACTTGAGTGAAAAACATTTAAGGTCACAAAATTGACAAACTTTAGGTGTGTCAAAGGTTAATCCTGAGATCTGGGCAAAAAATGAATAAACCTACCAAACAAATTGATGCAAAGCTCCAAAAGTTTAAAGGAACAGTTGCAACAGCATGTGTTCCCATTCTTAGGCTTATGGACAAATTACTGAAAAGCAAGATGAAACACTTACAACTGTAAATATATAGAGGCTGTGCTTCAGATGCTTTTATCTTTTATGATTTTGTCTCAAAAAAGAAAAGAACCAATCAAAGCTGATCTTCATTATAGTTACCAGTCTCAAAGTGTACCTCAAAATAAGGTCACTGACTGCCTGTTTGGAGATGACCTGTCCAGAAAAGTCAAGAATATCGCTGATGCTCAGCAAATGGGGAATAAAGTGTCTGGAAAGTTTTCGGTTTCAAACTATTTAAGAACCCTATATTACAAAGGGGCTCAAGCAAGACCTACAAATTTTTTACTCAAGATGTGGGCCAGGTCTCAGCCCTATCAATGGCAGCCCTATCAATGGCAGCCATATCAAAGGCAGCCATATCAATGGCAGCCCTATCAACGGAGACCATAAAACCTCAGAAAGGGAAGACCTTACCACCCCTAACAAGATTTGTGAACAGAAGGCAATGTGTATCCTTCCATGAAAACTGTAAGTAGCAGAATTCCTATTCATAGAAGCACTGTTTCTTCCCATGCTCTATTGCACAATACACCAGAAAATTCCTTTGGTAGTCAAAAATGGCAAATGATAACCTGTATAAATTGTATTCATAACAGAGAAAATTTTCTGACAAAGAATCGAATTTAATTGCAACAGAAATCGATGAACTAGTGAATAAGGGTGTAGTGGAGAGAATAAACATGTCCTGCATAAAGTATTTGCCTAACATATTCATTGGAGAATAGTGTGATTTCAATGCATCTACATCCCAAAATGGAGAATAGTGTGATTTCAATGTATCTACATCCCAAAATGGAGAATAGTGTGTGGAGAATAGTGTGATTTCAATGCAATTACATCCTAAAAATGGAGAATAGTGTGATTTCAATGCATCTACATCCCAAAATGGGGAATAGTGTGATTTCAATGCATCTACATCCCAAAATGGAGAATAGTTTGTGGAGAATAGTGTGATTTCAATGCATCTACATCCCAAAATGGAGAATAGTGTGATTTCAGTACATCTACATCCCAAAATGGAGAATAGTGTGATTTCAGTACATCTACATCCCAAAATGAGAATAGTGTGATTTCAATGCATCCCAAAATGGAGACATTAAAAATAGCATTAGCCATGGTTTGCAAAGATTCATATTTTGCTTCAGTGGACTGAAAGACGCATGCTATTCTATTTCTGTGAACATTACCTTCCACAAATATTTGTGTTTTGTGTTTTCACTAGAAAGGAACATTTTATCAATACACCCACATAGCTATTTTGACTGACACTGGCACCACGGAATACAAAAAAAATCAAGAAGCCTGTTTTTTTTCTTTATGCAAGATGTGTTATCTCAAATGTATCCATTTGGATGATAGTCTGCTTGCAGGCTGAACAAAATGTCAAAACAATGTGTCACACAGCTGCATCGTAGGACGATTTCAGATTTACAATACATCCCACAAAATCCATTTTTGAACCCACACAAACTAGTTTTATGGGATTTCTCATCAATTCTGTAGATATACCTGTTTGATTGACTGAGGGCAAGGCACAGGCCTTGCTTAGTTTAGTGAATCTGTGTTGAAACAGAAACATATGACTATTCAAGAATTATCACAATAAACAGGGACACTGGTCGCTAATTAACCAAGTTCAGAATATGCCCCTCTCTACTACAAACCTTGCAAAGAGAAAAAGATTACTGATATTGCAAATGGACAATTATAATGCATCTTTCCATGAATGCTAAACATACAATTAAATGGTAAGATTGATCTGAAATCCTTATCACCTCCTACATGTACCTATTCTAAGAAAATGGTCACAATACTTCTGATTGCTAAAAATTGAAAAAGGAAGCAAAATGTTAAAATCAGTTTTAAGTCTATTTACTGAGGAAACCCAGATCTTGTCCTCACTTTTCTAAGGGATGGGATGGTGTGACTCAGACTGACTATGATAAAACTGGTGGTTCCTGGGGTGGTACAGAGAAAATGACTAATATTTTGAAATTACAGGCCCATTTCCATGCAATAAAGTCTCTTTGTGGACACAAATATAATGTACACATTAGATTTGTAAGGATAATACAGAGTTACCTACATTAACAAAATGGGAGGTTGAAAGAGAGGACTAGATCAAATGGCTCACGGTTTTGGTGCATGAAAAGATTTGTTGGTCAAGTGCTTGCCATCAGAATTACCTACATTAACAAAATGGCATCTTCCTGGGAAAAATAATAAAGAAGCAGGTTACTTCTTTAGGAATTTCAATGATTATGCAAAGTGGATGTTAAACAAAGCTATTTTAAACAAAATTCAAGCAGTATTTGGACATTTCGATATATAACATTTTTGCCTCTAGACCAAATCATCAAATTCACAAATATATGTCATATAGACCAGATCCAAATGTGATTGATGCTTTTTTCATGACTTGGTCTGGCCGCCTAATTTTATATATGTTCCCTCCTTTCAGTCTGGTGGGACATGTCCTTCAAAGATAGTGGACGACAGTGCAGAAGTGATTCTCGCAGCACTCCTGTGGACAATGCAGCCCTGGTTTTCCTACCTGTTGAAACAAATTGCTCAGCTGATGTACATTCTTCCCCATATTTGCAGCCTGTTTACCTTACCTCTGATTTGCAGCCTGTTGTTCTTACCTCTGGAAGCCTTGTTGTGTAAAACCATATCAAGACAAGCTGCCAGTGTGATACTTGATTCAAGGAGAGAATCTACTAGAAACAATATTGGACACATCTTCAGAAATGGTTGCACTTTTCAACTGGCACGAAAACTGAACCCCTTGATCCACATGTAAATACTGTCCTAGCTTTCTTAACAGAGCTTTTTGATGCAGATATAGGTCATAGCTCCATTAACACTGCTGTGATTTGTTGATAAAAGATTTTTTGAGGTGTCTTTCTTTGCAGTCCAAGTTTGCCAAGAAATGGCATAACCTGGAACGTGAGCACTATGCTTCAACATTAAGAAACATTATTTCCCTTGGGGAATGTTTCTGTGAAACACGCAACTCAGAAATTCATTATGCTGTTATCTTTACATAGTGGCCCAAGATGCCAAACTCTGCATGTGATAAACATTGATGACATTACTATTTCCTCTGACAGAGTTGTTAGAATTAGAGACCTTTTGAAACAAAGCAAACCTGGTCAACATCTATCACAAACGACTTCTTCCACATACAATGACAAGATATTGTATAGTTGAAACTTTAAAAGATTACATCAACAGAGCTTTTACTCTCAGGGGAACTGAGAAAAAGTTACTGATAATTACACAGCCTCTTTTACGCGAAGTTGCTAAAGTACTATAGCTAGTCGATTAAGACTATTATGAAAGAGGCAGGAATTGATATGTCCATTTCTGAGGCTCACAGCACTAGAGCTGCTTCAAGCACTGCTGCAGCTCAGATGAACTGTTTTTGCATACTATTGTTAAGACTGTAGGGTGGGCTAAAGACTGCACATTCCATGAGTCCTTTCTTAAACCTGTATTGGATGGCTGAGATTTCAGCAGTGCTGTGCTAACTGGGAAGTCCCAGTATTGAAAAATTCTGATTATATCTCAGATGCTTTTATATGTTTTTCATAGCTTAATCTAGTAATCCAAATACACAGTTTACTACTACATTGAGTACTCCTAATACACAGTTTACTAGTACATCTAGTACTCCTAATACACAGTTTACTAGTACATCTAGTACTCCTAATACACAGTTTACTACTACAATGAGTACTCCTAATACAGTTTACTAGTACATCTAGCACTCCTAATACAGTTTACTAGTGCATCTAGTACTCCCAATACAGTTTACCAGTACATCTAGTACTCCTAATACACAGTTTACAAGTACATCTAGTACTTCCAACACAGTTTACTAGTACACCTAGTACTCCTAATACAGTTTACTAGTATATCTAGTACTCCTAATACACAATTTACTAGTACATCTAGTACTCCTAATACAGTTTACTGGTACATCTAGCACTCCTAATACACAGTTTACTAGTACTCCTAATACAGTTTACCAGTACATCTAGCACTTCCAACACACAGTTTACTAGTACACCTAGTACTCCAAATAAACAGTTTACTAGTACATCTAGTACTCCTAATACAGTTTACTAGTACATCTAGTACTCCAAATACACAGTTTACTAGTACATCTAGTACTCCTACTACAGTTTACTAGTACATCTAGTACTCCTAACATACAGTTTACTTTATTTTTTGCTCTGAGTTTTGCTGGGATGTGTAAACTTTGAAATCTCATGGGTTCTTGAGGCACCTTACAAGGGAAATAAAATTTCACAATTCAACAAGACTTACCAAGTCAGTTTGATAGAGATTTTATGAACCTGTAAGTGCCTGAGGGATCACATGCCCACCTGTATGCAAATTAATTATCATCATGCATATCCAACCCTATTGTTGTTCTCCTAGGCATCCAAGCCGATCATGCTCTAAAGACTGACTCATCACATGACCAATTCCATCTCATGTGATCCATCAGGCACTTACAGGTTCATAAAACCCCAATGAAACTGTAACTTGGTAAGTCTTGTTTAATAGTGAAATTATCAATGACCATCATGGGTACCTGTCTAAAATCCCCTATCACTAATTTAAAGCACATTTTGGATCCTGAAGCAATTAAAATATTAAAATTAACTGTGTAAAAAAAATATTAACAGAAGAATAAAATAATCATTTATAATCTAAAAAATATGTAATTAAAGCAATGTCATCTTGTTTCATGACTAATCTTTGATAACATTTTATTAACAGTCACACAATGAATCTAATTAGGTATCAAATATTCCAGTACTGAATCACATGCAAATGCACATCTGGCCATTGCAGATCAAGGTTTACTTCCCTTTTTAATAATTTTGAACAGACTGTGCACAGGTTAATGTGATACCTTTACATTGATAATTTTGTAACTTTGCACTGTTAGCTTGATACCTTTGCGCTGATGATTTTTCCATAGGACTCAAACATATCCCGCAAGCCATCATCATCAACATCTTCTGACAGGTTTCTGACATAAACATTGTTGAATTTCTTCACTTTATCTCCCATCATCTCCAACCGCTCACGTCGGTTCATGAATCTGCCCACAAAGCTGCAACACCGGACATAAAGAGAGAGGTATTAATTTAACTACTTAATAAATGGTGGACATATGCCTGGACTGAAACTTTGATTATGCTGTAATTCCTGCCAGTTCACGTTCTGTATATCAGGTGTTTTCGACTGCCATTAACCACTAACAGACTTTACTAACTGCTTCAGCCCTAGTATTGTGCTTTTATTTAGTCAGGTCTATGAGTAAAAGTTACAAAGAGTCTCAAAATGGAAATATCAATACATCCTAAGTTAGCAAGATGCAAAGAGTCCCAAAAGGAAACTACCATTACATTCTAAATTAACCAAATGCAAAGAGTCCCAAATGGAAACATCAATACATCCTATAAGTTAACAAGATGTAAAGAGTCCCAAAAATGGAAATATCAATACATCTTAAGTTAACAAGATGCAAAGAGACCCAAAAGGAAACTACCAATACATCCTAAATTAACAAAATGCAAAGAGTCCCTAAAATAGAAATATCAATACATCCTAAGTTAACAAGATGCAAAGAGTCCCAAAATGGAAATATAAATACATCCTGTAAGATAAGAAGTTGTAAAGAGACCCAAAATAGAAATATCAATACAGCTTAAACTAACAAGATGCAAAGAGTCCTAAAATGGAAACATTAATACATCCTATAAGTTAACAAGATCTAAAGAGTCCAAAAAATGGAAATATCAATACATCTTAAGTTGACAAGATGCAAAGAGCCCCAAAATGGAAATATCAATACATCCCAAGTTAATATAGATGCAAAGAGTCCCAAAATGGAAATATCAATACATCCTATAAGTTAACAAGATGTAAAGAGTCCCAAAAATGGAAATATCAATAGGTCTTAAATTAACAAGATGTAAAGTGTCCCAAAAATGGAAACATCAATACATCTTAAGTTAACAAGATGCAGAGAGTCCCAAAATGGAAATATCAATACATCCTAAGTTAACAAGATGCAAAGAGTCCCGAAAGGAGACTACCAATACATCCTAAGTTAACAAGATGCAAAGAGTCCCAAAATGGAAATATCAATACATCAAAGTTGGCTAAATGTAAATTAAACAGGAGCCTATCTTATATAGCTTGGAATCACCCACATGTAAGGATGTTTTTCAATCACTATTTGCATAAAGAGATTTATAAAAAATCAAATTTATATGAAACTCTGAGTTCTTGCTAACTCTTTAATATTATTTTCCATTTTCTACAAATCTTCAAAATACATTGCAATACACATCACAATATAATGTCCTGTATCACAATACATAAAGACACAACAATTACTGCGATACCCACCTCTATTAATAATCACAATATGCACACACTGGCTGATTTAATACAACAAATTTATTTTATTAATCATTTCAATTAAGACCATAACATCTATTAAGTAGTGCACACAGTATCTGAACAGGGCTTAACAACAAGTCAGCAAAATCACTAGATTATAAATTGCCAATTAATTGTATAGTTTCAAAAATATAAAAGAAAAAACTGACAAAAACTTCAAGATGATAAACTCTTTCAAATATATATATATATATAGAGAGAGAGAGAGAGAGAGAGAGAGAGAGAGAGAGAGAGAGAGAGAGAGTGATATAAAGAGTACAAATTTTATGGTGAAAAACAGTCCTTTCAAGTGCACTGGATCCAGCAAGGGATCACATGCACTTGAATATATATATATATATATATATATATATATATATATATATATATATATATATATATATGTATAGTCATTCAAGATATGTGTGAATGGCTAAAGTTGTAAAAAGTTTGTAAAAATATCAAGGTTACAAATTTTAATAAACTCTTTAGAAAGATAAACCATTCCAAATAAAAGTAAATGTTTACTTGTACAGGATAAAAGGTAAAAGTGCTTCAAAAAATATACAATATATTTTGGGTCAATATTTTGTTTCTATATTTAAATTAATAGAGAACAAAAATGAAGACCCTGATGTGCCATTACATTATGTGATAACCGATCAGGATCTTATTTATTCACAGTTAGACACATGTATATGTAAATACAGTACCTTGGCAAAGTCATGTATGTGTAAATACAGTACCTTGGCAAAGTCATGTATGTGTAAATACAGTACCTCATCCAAGTCATCTATGTGTAAATACAGTACCTTATAAAAGTCATGTATGTGTAAATACAGTACCTTGGCAAAGTCATGTGTGTGTAAATACAGTACCTTGGCAAGTCATGAGTGTGTAAATACAGTACCTAGGCAGAGTCATGTGTGTGTAAATACAGTACCTTATAAAAGTCATGTATGTGTAAATACAGTACCTTGGCAAAGTCATGTATGTGTAAATACAGTACCTAGGCAAAGTCATGTGTGTGTAAATACAGTACCTCGGCAAAGTCATGTATGTGTAAATACAGTACCTCATCCAAGTCATCTATGTGTAAATATAGTACCTTGGTAAAGTCATGTATGTGTAAATACAGTACCTTGGCAAAGTCATGTATGTGTAAATACAGTACCCTGGCAAAGTCATGTGTGTGTATATACAGTACCTTGGCAAAGTCATGTGTGTGTAAATACAGTACCTTGGCAAGTCATGAGTGTGTAAATACAGTACCTAGGCAGAGTCATGTGTGTGTAAATACAGTACCTCGCCAAAGTCGTGTGTGTAAATACAGTACCTAGGCAAAGTCATGTGTGTGTAAATACATTACCTCAGCAAAGTCATGTGTGTGCAAATACAGTACCTTGGCAAAGCCATGTGTGTGCAAATACAGTACCTCAGCAAAGTCATGTGTGTGTAAATACAGTACCTCGGCAAAGTCATGTATGTTTAAATACAGTACCTCACTAAAGTCATGTATGTGTAAATACAGTACCTCACTAAAGTCATGTATGTGTAAATACAGTATCTTGGCAAAGTCATGTTTGTGTAAAAACAGTATCTTGGCAAAGTCATGTATGTGTAAATACAGTACCTCAGCAAAGTCATGTATGTGTAAACACAGCATCTCAGCAAAGTCATGTATGTGTAAATACAGTATCTCAGCCAAGTGATGTCTGTGTAAATACAGTATCTTGGCAAAGTCATGTATGTGTAAATACAATCATCTCAGCAAAGTCATGTATGTGTAAATACAGTCATCTCAGCAAAGTAATGTATGTGTAAATACAGTAACTTGGCAAAGTCATGTATGTATAAATACAACACTTCAGCAAGGTCATTTAGGTGTAAAATACAGTACCTCAGCAAAGTCATGTATGTATAAATAGAGGACCTTGGAAAACTCAATACCTACATATTTTTACCATTCAGCAACATGCCATTGACCTTCTCTATGGCATTCCTTGCAGCTTCTTCAGTCTCGAAGTGGACAAATCCATATCCTCGGGATCCATGCTCATCACAAACAATCTACAATGGAGAAAACTTGTCTCTAAGTGTGTAATACACACATACAATCTGCTCTTTCTTTGCCTTATATGCCATTTAAAGACAAACATGCATGTTTTTAGATAAACTCGAGCATGGGTCACACATGCAGTCACTAACATTGCCAACATTTTTGCAATAAATCAAGTTCTAGTGACAAATTATGTGACTAGCTTTTATTAGGTCTACAATGAGATGAGGTATAATTCAGGTGAAATAATTCCCTTTTTGGCTCAAATTTTCACTTTAATTTACCAAGAAATCAAAACAACTTCACCTTTCAATCAAATGGTGCCTACCCAACCAAATTAACAACTGAACCTATTGATATTCTGTCCAAAATAATGAATCCTGCAAGATTCTTCATGGTAATCCCCCCTGTGTGCTCAGGAATGCAGAACAGGTCTGATTATCTCCCCTGCATGTTTTAAGATGTAGCTGATGCTGCATGTGCTACAATGGCTCTCTAGTAACCATGCGGTACTCTGGATTCGAATCCCAGATCAATCCAGGATCCAGGATATTGGTTATATCACGCCAAGGAAATGGGAGCTGAGTGCATTTACAAAGGACATGCCATCACAGCTGACCCAGCCTGGCCATTTCTGACAATAGATAGATTTTTGGGATGTAGATATACTGTATATACTCACCTTAAGTCTGGTCTGACTGGAAAAAAATAGACCTTGATCTGGTTGCATAATGAGCTTGCAGTTCAAGGTCCATATTGTTTGTTCTATTGATTATTACTAACAAATTGTATAAAACCAGATAATAATCTTGGCCTATGCAGTCTGTAATTGGATCTAATGTTTATGCAAGTATATACAATAATATAATGGATCAAAAATAACTCTTTAGTTTTAAAATTGTACACCTGGAAGACACTTTTTGATAGAAGAATGTGCCAGTGGATCTTGGCCTATGCTGTCAGTAATTGGAGTATACATGGTAATATCAGAGATCAAAAAGAACTCATAAGTTTTAAAATTTTACACCATGAAGATGATTTTTTTCTGGAAAAATGTGCCAACAGATCTTGGCCTATGCAGTCTGTAACTGGATCTAACTTGTACACAAGTATATACAGTAAATATAAGGGATCAAATATAACACTTCTGTTTTACACCTTGGAGGCTTTTTCTTAAAAAAAAACAAGTTGAGGAATTCCTCACATTTAGAGATATAACAAGATTAATTTCAAGAATGTGCAGAGTAGAACTGCTATATTTAAATCCTTAATGTATGTGAAACACTCATAATTCCAAATCAAGCAATAAGAAAGATTCTTTAAAGCTCCAAAGTGAGGAAGGAAATTTTATATGTTTAGTGAAACTGGGGCTAGATTATCTACCATGCAGTACTCTGGAGTTCAAATCCCAGATCATTTGGCAAGGCACTATACTCCAATTGCCTATTTAGATCGCTGTGCCAAAAAACATTGAACTATTCCAAAACAAGCAAATCTTGGTGATAAAAATTAATAAGTGTACAACAGTAAAATCTTACATTAAAATTGATAGACAAATGACAGAATTAATAACCCCACTCCAATTAATGCCTACTCCCCTTTCTTAAGAACAGAAAATTTAAAAGATGCAGAGTGCTTATCAATACCCATCTGCTTCAGATCCATGACAAAATGCTGTGGCTGTCTAAGTTGTTCACACAGTTACAATATATACACTGTATCAATGACAAAATGCTGTGGCTGTCTAAGTTGTTCACACAGTTACAATGTATACACTGTATCAATGACAAAATGCTGTGGCTGTCTAAGTTGTTCACACAGTTACAATGTATACACTGTATCAATGTATAAATTACTAAAGTCACTAAAATAACACATGTAGTTTTAAACATGATGCAGTAGCTGGGCAGCAAGATCAAAGACTGTAGCTGGGTGGCAAGTTCAAAGACTAAATTTAGCTGGGAAGCATGATCAATGACTTTAACTGGGTGGCAAGTTCAAAGACTTTAGCTTGGTGGCATGTTCAATGACTAAAGCAGAGTGGCAAGTTCACAGACTGCCAGTCCTACTTCAACCAGTCCTACTTCAACTACTTCAAACTCCTGGTACCCTAAAATATATGTCTCTGGGAAATGAATGAAATTGCAAGGTTTTTCAACCCCAAAACCAAATTCTATTTATAGTTCTGAAACAGTTTTGAGACTAAAAACTAGGAAGGAAATAACTAATTTAGCCATGACTTCACCTGGAAACATGGTGAGAAGAAATGTTAGACTCCAACAAGTACTTGTCATCAATTTTCTGTTTTAAAGTTGATTGTCAAATGTATTATTTCATTTCAAAGCATGGGTAGAGCATTCTGTTGTAAACAATGCAAAATTATTTCTTTTTATATTCTGGACTATCAGAGACTTGAGCTTTCAGTTCAAATATGCATGATAGTCTCAGAACATACCATTACTCCTGGTAATGAGTCCCCACAACACATCTCATTTTCCCCTAGATGTCCCCCTTTTCATACTTTCATATGCTGTGGCCAATCTACAGAATAACTAAAGGCAAGACTTAAGTAAAGAGGTATGAAGCCAGTGTGACTAATTAACATTTAAGACTTACCACTGTAAACATATACAAAATCTACTCTGCCCACAGACACACATATATAAGGGAAGAAACAATGAAATATTTCAACTCAAAATACCCTCTTGGCATGGGTCACTCATGAATAGAAATGAAAAGAAAAAGATAGAGGCATGCAAACTGGCCCAACAGGCAAAGATAGAGGCATGCAAACTGGCCCAACAGGCAAAGATAGAGGCATGCAAACTGGCCCAACAGGCAAAGATAGAGGCATGCAAACTGGCCCAACAGGCAAAGATACCTGAAGGGCAAGATGTACAGGATAAATATATCAAAACATTAGATAATTATTTTCAAAAATTAAAGATAAAACAAAGAAAAACCTCAATTCAAAATGTTATTTAAAACATTTTTGTCTTTTTGAAAGGAAAAAAAAAAAAACATCAAAAGGAAGGACATGGAAATAACACATAACCCTTTATATTTAGACCAACATGGGACTACTGCTTTCATTTTCAAACAACTCATACTTGTACAATATTTTGTGTTTTGCTGTACACTGTGTCTGATGCAATAAATATTCTGCTTTTGTTTATCTGGATAACATCAATATGATACATTAAGATTATTAGTACATCAGCACATTCAAGGGTGAAATTCATTTGGAACACCACTGGAATTCATTTGGAATACCAAGAGCGAAAATTCATGTGGAATACCAAGAATGAAATTTGGAATACCAAGAGTGAAATTCATTTGGAATACCAAGAGTGAAATTCATTTGGAATATCACTGAAATTCATTTGTAACACCACTGGAATTCACTTGGAAGGTTTTTCACCCCACAACCAAATTCTATTTATAGCTCTGAAACAGTTTTGAGACTAAAAACTAGGAAGGAAATAACTAATAACAGTTTTGAGACTAAAAACTAGGAAGGAAATAACTAATTTAGCCATGACTTCACCTGGAAACATGGTGAGAAGAAATGTTAGACTCCACTGGAATTCATTTGGAATACCACTGGAATTCATTTCAAAGACTCTATACTTTAAGATTATTTGGGATTTAATTCAAAATACTTTAAGTTCCTTTTAAATTTTCACTGGATTCTAGGGAAACAAATTATTTGTTGAATTTTATTAAACCTGTTTTTTTTTCTTCTTTGTTACTAGTTTAAGACCATAGAGTTGTAACAACATCTTCATGTCAATCATCAATATGTCAATATTTTTACTCAACATGATGGATACATTATGATATACACACTACATCATAGGACCATATGATTTTTTATGGCAGATACATTTCTTTTACACATAAACTGCTTATAAAGAGCACAAAAAAATATGAACAGTATAAGATTAGTTTCTTTCAGTGTATTATGAAATACGCATTCAATTTACCAACTTTTCCACCTTACTGTAACATGCAGGGGAGGAGGCAGCAATTTCAAGACAATTTGTTTTGGGTCCATAAGTTTTGGTAACAAAAGAAGTTTAGCTGTAAGTTATAGGACAAGAAGAAAAAATATTTTCTATCTAGTCCCAAGATATATGGTAATTGTTGATGATTTTATTCCTGTTGTTTATTTTTTTGCTTCAGTGTTGTTGTAGTGGTAAAAACAAATATACATTTACGTGTATAATGTTTAAACTTAAAAAATTACATTTACTGGAAAATATTTTGTTTTTGTGTGACATCATAAATGGTTATTAATTCAGTACTGACATTTACTAAAATAATGAGCACATGGTCTTTAATTTTCCTTTCTATGTTTTGAAAGTGAGGGACTCCCAAGTTTATGCAAGTGACTCTCAGAAATAGCATATGGACTCTTGAGTTCCATCAGTGCAGAGTCCAGGACTATCCTCATCCTGAAACTCTGTTGATATATTTAATCTAAACAAGCCGATTTTAAAACAGATAACTATTGCATTATTTTGAACAATGATACATGAAGTGTTGCACATCCTGATAGGAAATAAACATAAAATGGTAACCATCACACAACTATCAACAACATGACAGACCCAATTATGAGAGTGAAGCATTGATGACAGTCAATTCCATGGTAGAGAATGACTGTTCATCAACACTGTCAATACCATCAAATGAGCAAAATGAATCTAAGACAAGTGGAGCAATGAGTGTCCATAATGATGTGGCTGGAAAGAAAGAAAAGAAATTAAGAGTTTTTAGAGAGGAATGGAAACATAAAAATCAAGACACAATTAAAATGTAGATGAAAATGTTATGAGATGTGATGAAGTTTGCATGTAATTTAACAACAGAAAAATCTACAAATTAACATCTGTAACTAAATGGAAGAGCTTGAGTTTGACAGCAGTGACGTACTTGTGGGAGTGAGGACCACTTGTCTGCCTATAGGAAATAATGCTGCAGAAGGTGAACAATATGAAAGACCAATGAAGAGAGCAGTAAAGAAAATGAAAATGAATATCAACCAGTTACAAACAAACTTCAGCACATCACTATGTGTTGCCTTTCATGTCTGTTTATTATCTCATTTTGTTAAACCTCTAAAGAGTGAATGGACCGAAGGGGTTCAAATTATAAAGAACTGTTGTGTGAAGGAAGCAAAAACAAAACAGTTAGGGAGGGAGAGATCATCTAACCCAAGCCAAAATGCATCCTTGCAGTTAGCTTGCTGCAAGCTTGCCACAAGGATGTGGCAAGCTTGTATCATCAAAATAAGCTTGCAGATAAATATTTGTTAGCTTGTGCAAGCTTTTGCAAGCATGGCACCATTTCTGGTCATTTTCTTACCAATATCTGCAAGCTTGCACAATTTGCAGGCTTATAAAAAGTGCAAGCTTCCACATATTTTCAGACTCAATTTCTTAGAGAATTTTTGTTCATTGCCTGCTATATGCATATAAACTACAAATAACTTTAAACAATTTCAGATAGCAAATGTACAAGAAATAATTGTATGCTAAAGGTGACCTCAGTTAATTTAATAATGTGGATTATTTAATTTTCAGTAATTATATTTTGTTATATTTAATATTGCCAAATTTATATATTTTTTAATGTAGGACATATCAAAACTTAATACATGTAATAATAATAATAATACATGTAATAATAATAATAATAATAATAATAATAATAAAACAACTTCATTATTTACATATGCAAGATAAATAAATGAATATGATTTTATTTCCTGTTATTACATATTTCCATACAATATCAATGCTCATATACATAATGAGAAATCTGTTAACAAGAAGGAGGAAAAAACCCAGCCATTATTGATAAAATTCTATTGTTCTGAAGCTTTTGCTTATCATCATGTGTATTATATGTGTCCCTGTTTTTATTACTGTAAGTGTTGTTATGAAGAGTATGAAATAGTATTATTATTATTATTATTATTATTATCTGCTGCCAGAAGAAACAAATCATTGCCATTTCTTTTCATACTAAATAAAAGCTTAAAATGTATATAATTATTGTTTTCTGAGAGAGAGAGAGAGAGAGAGAGAGAGAGAGAGAGAGACCCATCCCATTCTGCCAGCATTCTATAAAGAATAAAGGTTAATGAATTTTGCTTTTTTTAACAAAAGAAATCAAATAATAAAATCACACGAGATGAAATGTGGTTTTCCATGACAGAGACCTAATTCAGCATCGAGACATCAATGGCAGTTACTTCCCTTGTTTTCAGTCTTGAGACTGTTTTACAAATCGAAATCTACATATAACATACCCAAGTCATGAAAACAAAAGGCAGCCTCCATTTCAAAGAGCTCCATTTTCAAAATTGGACCATCACAATTTAGCTCATTAATTCGGGAAATTTTATTACCAGCAGTACCAATACATGCACAGCAATTGATCATGGAATCCCAGAGATAATTTAAATCACAGAGTTATCATGTTGGAGAGTAAAATCAAACATTATTTTGCACTTTGCCCATTTACTGGACTGCAGTTTGGTGGCAGATTATACTGTATTATGGTATTATTGCTGCAATATTTGCTTACAATACCTAAAATGTCAAAGGTGACTTTGTAACCTCCCTCCACATAATCATTCAGACGACAACTTTGCAGATCATTATTATTTACTGCTGCGCCTGTCAAGTTGCAGATTTTGATGCAGTGTTGTCAGTTATCAAAAATAGGATGATGAATTATGAAATTACATGCATCATAATCTCATTTCCATTTTTCTTAGGGACATTTTTGCTTCTCGCATTTCAAATTCGGCAATTACCCGCTTGCAATTAAGCTTAATTGAGACAAGTTCAGAGGTCACTGCATTGATCTAATTTTGTAATTTTTAATTTTCAAAACAAGATGTGAGTTTAGGTCTCAAAGTATCAGCTGAGTAAATTCATTGCTTTCTTCTGTTTAAAGATGTAAAGTACCAGTCATCTGGCAGATGTCATATCCCTTTCAAAATGTATGGTAAAACTAATATTTAGGATCTCTTTAAAGGATGGCCAATTTGTGTATAACACTTATAACAGTTTCTATAACTTGTGAAATATTTCTCTAATGTTGAATGAAATACCTTTGAAAAACAGGTAAATAGTCAAATATTTTGACCAGGTTACCTAGTACATGTTGCGGTTATCTATTTCAGTGGATGGTACCTGACTCTACAAGAAGCAGGGGAGGAAGAAGGATTTTATTCTGAGAGGATTTGTTTAGAAGAAGTGGTTCATTATATTCAGATGGCTAACATTCTTGTTTTTCACCCAATAGCATACAGTTTTAACACAAGGGAAGGGAATGTAACCATCTGACAGCATCCTTCTGCAACTGGATAAATTTAAATTTAATATGGATGTGAAGTAAAAAGTTTCTGAAGTGAAGCCATGCAGACAAAAATGTGAAGATTTTCCCACATATTCAAGAAAACAGCTGTGCGAGATTCCTCAGACTGAAGAGCTTGCCTTTCTGTGTAGCAGTCAGAATTTCTGGACTGTTCCCTTAAAACACTGAATATGATCCAGCTCATGTGATTTTCAGATTGTGTTAGATTATATTGCTCATGTGAGTTCTACCTAATTTGCATGTTAAAATGCACACAAGACCAACATGAGTTAGATCTCATTTGAGAATTGTGTGTGCAAAACGGTAGCCAATTTTGGTGTAGTTGTAATTGTATAATACAGCAAAAGTACTCTAGAGTACTTTCTTGTTTAATATGATCTTTATAAACTGGTAATTTAAACTAAGCTGATACTGCATTTGCAATCTGCACAACAGGACTTTGATTCCATAAAGTATTATGGTAATTTAAAATATAAAAAATTAATAAAACCCATAATGGTCCAAGTTGTTTTACAGTGTCTGGTAAATGCAGTATTTGATATAAATTTGCTGACATGTACTTTTCAGCTTACAATACAGAGAATTAGCAAAAACAATTTATAAGAAGTTCATATTTTCTTAACACCATTTTAAAACTTTTTACTTGAAAGAAGGCAGTGTTTCAAGATATGTGTGCTTTTTGTAAATAAATCTACCTGAAATTTGTTCCATTTCTTTCAGATTTATTTTATATATAATCTCCTTTCTAATTTAACTGCAACAATTTTATCATGAACAGTATTCTTGAATGGTCTGTAATGTCATTCTTCATGCAACATTTTTACAGCAATAAACCTTGCATAAGCTTGAGCAAGCTTGTTATTTTTTCATGCAAGCTTGAGCAAACTTGTTTTTTGTCCACACATGCTTGCACTAGCTTGTTGTTAATTCTTGCAAGCTTGCACCAGCTTGTATATATTCAGGATTGTGCAAGCTTGCAATATTTCTCTCATGTGGTTTGTGCAAGTTTGACCTTTTCTTCAGTGCAGACTTGCGCAAGCTTGCCACAAGGTTCTAAATACTAGCTTGCAAAATAATAGTTGTGCAAGCTTGTGACAAGCTTACATGAAGAGCTTGCGATTTCAGTTTGGGAAGAAAGATACATGGTTCACATGCTGCTTGAAGGGAGGCCTTGTACTTGTTATCTACATTTGGTAAGAGTGACATGATATTCTTTGGGTGTAGCAAAAAGACTGACAGAGTTTGCCCAACATCAAGCTTGTTGCTCTACACTGCTCATACCACAGATCTGAACTTAGCACCTAGGATAGCACCAAAAGTAGAGACATTTCAGCTTATGGGAATACATATCTACAAGTGCTGTGAGTAATCTCTACTTGCCTTTCAAGGTCTGATGTAGGCAGGTGCAAAATGAACATTCCAATTGCCTCTGAAGGCCTGATGTAGGCAGGTGTACTGTGAGTATTTCCAATTGCCTTTGAAGGCCTGATGGAGGCAGGTGTACTGTATTTCCACTTGCCTCTGAAGGCTTGATGAAGGCAGGTGTACTGTGAGTATTCACCACTTGCCTTTGAAGGCATGGTGGAGGCAGGTGTACTGTATTTCCAATTGCCTCTGAAGGCTTGATGAAGGCAGGTGTACTGTAAGTATTCACCACTTGCCTTTGAAGGCCTGGTGGAGGCAGGTGTACTACAAGTATTCCTAATTGCCTTTGAAGGCTTTGTGGAGGCAGGTGTACTGTGAGTATTCACCACTTACCTTTGAAGGCCTGGTGGAGGCAGATGTACTATGAATATTCCCACTTGCCTTTGAAGGCCTGGTGGAGGCAGGTGTACTGTATTTCCACTTGCTTCTGAAGGCTTGATGAAGGCAGGTGTACTGTGAGTATTCACCACTTGCCTTTGAAGGCCTGGTGGAGGCAGGTGTAGTATGAGTATTCCTAATTGCCTTTGAAGGTTTTGTGGAGGCAGGTGTACTGTGAGTATTCACCACTTGCCTTTGAAGGCCTGGTGGAGGCAGGTGTACTATGAGTATTCCTAATTGCCTCTGAAGGCTTTGTGGAGGCAGGTGTACTGTGAGTATTCACCACTTGCCTTTGAAGGCCTGGTGGAGGCAGGTGTACTATGAATATTCCCACTTGCCTTTGAAGGCCTGGTGGAGGCAGATGTACTGTATTTCCACTTGCTTCTGAAGGCTTGATGAAGACAGGTGTACTGTGAGTATTCACCACTTGCCTTTGAAGGCCTGGTGGAGGCAGGTGTACTATAAGTATTCCTAATTGCCTCTGAAGGCTTTGTGGAGGCAGGTGTTCTATGAGTATTCCTAATTGCCTTTGAAGGCTTTGTGGAGGCAGGTGTAATATTAGTATTCCTAATTGCCTTTGAAGGTTTTGTGGAGGCAGGCGTACTGTGAGTATTCACAACTTGATTTTGAAGGCCTGGTGGAGGCAGGTGTACTGTGAATATTCCCACTTGCCTTTGAAGGCCTGATGGAGGCAGGAGAAACCTTGTCCATATCCACAACAATAACTGGTGCAGAACTTTGCACATTGATCTTAGAAGATGATTTTGTTTTACATTACATCAAAATTCAATGCTGACAGCATACGGAATGTTGTATGTCACTCAGCTATGTTTGTGTTGTTAAAAGGGGATGCCTAAAAAGACTCATGACAAATGGGGAATTAGGTTTCTCTTATCAATGACAAAATCCATACTCCTAGATTCTATCTGCTTCCAAAAATCTGTAAAAGCCTTACTCCAAGAAAAATTGCTAAAAGAACCTAATATTAGTGCAAACAAGTTACCGACTGAAAAAATTAGTTGTCTAACAGTTGAACATATTATACCTTTATACAGGTATGTTAAGCATAATATGGATTTTATATTTAAAAAAATTTAAGCCATTCATAATTTATCTGATTAATTCTTTTTCGTCACAATGGACATCACTTCTCTGTACACTAATATACCAAAGCACAACGGTTTAACATCAACTCTAGCAATAAATAAACTCAGTTATTGTCTCTCCAGTCAAAGTATCTTAGTTCTATTAAAAATGGTACATACTTTATTAATTTTACTTCTGATGGCTCCCATTACCCGCAAATCAGTGGAACCACTATGGGAACCAAAGTAGCCCAATCATATGCCATCTAGAATGGAAAATGCTAAACTCAGCACCATACAATGGATAAATCTAAAAAAATTAGAAGCATTTACAAACCTCAAATGTAAATAAAAATTAAGAGGTCATTGTACAACACGAAATGTCACTTACTTAATCAACTACCATCTATGTGGCAAACAATAGGTAGGTGAGAATAAAAGGGAATTCAAGTGAGAATAAAAGAACACTTCAAGGATATATGTAACAAAAAGGATACCCATATGTCTATACACTTTAACCAATACGACCACAACATAAATTGTGTTCAGAATCAGATAATAGAAATCACACAATCTGATCTGCCCTCAAGCAGCAACATTAATTGGAAAGATAAAAAATTTTGCTTGATACACCAATTACGCACTCTACAGCTGGTAGAGATCAACATCCAGGGAGATTTAACTTAAGTTTGTGCTGTTCTTTACACAGCTGGCACATGTTTCCAGGATTGTCAGTCTGTGAAGTAATGCACAGTATAGAAGACAGCAAGTGAAACACAATTAGAGAAAGAAAAGTGACAGCATCTCTAGGGAGAATTATAACATCAATGGAGATTGATTTTAAAAAACTGGTGTACAATATCATACATGAAACTGAGTCAAGATTCTCCACACTGAAAGATCATATTGATGGCCATGGGATCTTTCATCTAAGCAACTGACTCAGAAAATAAAATTTACCTTGCAGGAGAGGATATTTCCAAAGGTGAAGAATATGTCGTACAAAGCCTTATTGTCAATGCTCTTGTCCAGGTTCTTGACGAAAACGTTGCCAACACCTGATTTGCGCAATGAGGAATCACGCTGGGACCACATAATTCGAATTGGTCGGCCTATCATGTTGTCAAAGTTCATGGTGTCCAAAGCTCTTTCAGCTAAAAGTAAAAATGGGACCAATGACATTATATTTTCATCAGTTTGCATTATAAATTCGACAAATGAAAGTTACCATCATGATTCCATACTATCTGGGCCTTCCATTTTTCCCAGTAACTTTTTCAGCATTGCAATAATTTAAAGACACATTTTTAAGCATATTGGAACAATTAGAGTTGCAACATAAATTAGCATTGATTTTACACATAATCACAAGAACTTTACTGAATGGATGACAGTCAGAGTCTAAAACTGCTTTCAATTATTTGATATATCTTATCTGATGTAGTGTTACTGTACTTACTGTGTATATTGGGACACGATACAATAATTAATTTTTTACTGTCCCAGAACTTATGGTGAAACATTTTTTCACCTAGGTCTTGAGTCACAAGACTGAGAAATGAAATAAATTTGTGTTCAATTTGTGCCATACACCCCACACACACACACAATGCACATTGTAATAAAATAAATAAAATCCTTTATTTGATAATAAAATGAAAGAAACTAACTTGGTATTGTTATTGCTTATTCCTCTTTTTGTCATCATGAGAAATGTATTAAAAAAATATATATCCATGAACTCCGTATATGTAGCGTATGCATCCATACTGTAATGTGTATCTTGTATGTCAGATAACACACAACACACTGTTCATTGACATAAATTATTTAGAAACAAATCTTGTTTGGTTGTACACAAAGGTTCGAATATGTTATCTGATTGAAAGCTGGATCCAACAAAATCACGAAGAAAGGGGGGATGTATCAGCTGATTGCTCGAAGACAACTGCCATTCACACATGAAATGGTGTAACGTGCAAAATAACCAAGACTGTATTATATCCAGGTTAAATATATAACAGTATTATGCAAATAAAATCATTATTTGAAAATACATTTGCTTGAGTGCAAATGACAATCTTTTTGCTAGCACGTGTTACAAAAAAAAATTATTAAAGCAAGTTATTGCTGTTTATACTATTTACCCACAAACATCAATGCCCATTTATATTTATTATGACTACAGATAGCAAACAAATAGAAGCCTGGGTGGTGAATAAACACAACTGCCTGCTAGCAGTAAACTCGCTGTTTGAACTTACTAACAAAATATCAAATATAAAGGTTATTTTGTAACTGACAAGATATCAAATATAAAGGTTATTTTGTTACTGACAAGATATCAAATATAACAGTTATTTTGATATAAATCAAGCCAACTCTGCCAATTGTTTTTATTTCTATATACAAAGTCGGCTGACAGGGAAATCAACTTTGCTTCCTTTTTACTGGTATTCGCAGGAATTTTGAAAATAAATTGTAACAATGGAACAGTTATTTTAAAGCAACACAATCTAGTGCTTCATGCATGGACATCAATGACCCAATGTCTCCCAGAAGATTTGGAGGAGAAAATAAAATCATCAGATGAATTGATGAAAGCCTGAAGAGAAGATGATTTCACTGACAATATGATCATTAACACGGCTGAAACTCCAGTGTATTTTGATCTCATTCCTGGATGGACTGTCTTTAAGAAGGGGGTTAAGCTCTCATTTATATCTCTATGTATCTCTGCATAGATCTCATTTGTATTGTTATGTATCTATGCATAGCTCTCATTTGTATTGTTCTGTATCTATGCATAGATCTCATTTATATTGTTATGCATCTATGCATAGCTCTCATTTGTATTATGTATCTATGCATATCTCTCATTTGTATTGTTATGTATCTATGCATAGCTCTCATTGTATCATTCTGTATCTACCGGTATGCATAGCTCTCATCTGTATTGTTATGTATCTATGCATAGTTCTCATTTGTATTATGTATCTATACATAGCTCTCATTTGTATTGTTATGTATCTATGCATAATTTTCAATTGTATTGTTATGTATCTATGCATAACTCTCATTTTGCATCATTCTATACTAATGCATTGCTCTCATTTGCATTGTTATCTCATTTGTATTGTTCTGCAGTCATTCAACTCTCCATATCTAATGTAGTTATACATTATAAACCTTCTCAGTCTTTTCCTGCATTTTATTAAAGTTGAGTTTAAGGACTAGGTTGAAACAGTTCACATACTGTATAATCTCTAATTAGTGCCCCCACTCTTCTTAACACTCCTACCCTGTTATTATGAATCAAATATTTAAAACTGCATCAAATCCATGATTACAGCAAAATGCTGCAGCAGTCTCAATTGATCAGGCTGTTACAATTATATATATATATATATATATATATATATATATATATATATATATATATATATTGTTACATGTCTAGGCTCATACAAAAGTAATAAAGAAAAGAGTGAATCCAACAAGTTTTGTAAAATTTAACAAAATAGTTTATTTCCCGAGAAAAACAAGGTAAAAATAGGAGAAAGGACTTACGGTTGATGAATCTAATCCAAAATTAATCCTAGAATTAATAAATATAAGTCCTATCACTAAAAAGGTCTCTGCGAATCACAGTTCGAATCCCGATGAAATTCCAAGAGGCGATGATGTCTTTGATAACCTGCTTTGTGTCGTAGTGTGAACAGTTCCTTGTTGAATCACCAAGAGTAATATTCCGGCTTTAAAATTCTGAATAATTTTCAGTATATGTCTTTGTCCAAGAATTCTAATGAACATGATTAGTTTGCAAGGAAAATAAATTATTAAATTCCGAAAAATAAATAAATTCAAATCAAACTGGCAACAACAACAAAAATACCTTTGAGCACCAAAGGTATGAATTACGACTGAATAAAATCACTATCAAACATGAGTTTTAAACCCAACTAAAAACGCAAAACAGATCCTGTGCTGGGTCACATGATCACTTTTTCCCAAGCCATGTAGAAACATCATATATCGATTATCACACATGCCATGGACAGCTTTGACTCTACTGAACAAATCTTACTATAAGATTGAATAAAACAAGATATAAAAAAAAGTTGTTTACTTCAAAACTGACATTAGCTCTGAATCTAGGTCGGCAAAAGATACAATGTCTCAAACTGCTGCTTGTTTATCAGGATGAACATAAATGAATAGAATTTTCTGGAAAAATGTCAAATCCAGTGAATAAAGTTATCATTGCAATAACATGTAATGAATTAAAAATAAAATAAAAAAAATTTAAAACTAACACACAAGTAATTAAATTACATGTACGTAACTAAATATATATACTAAAGTCACAAGCACACATGAAGTGTTAAGCATGGCGCAATAGCTGGGTGGCAAGTTCAAAGACTTACCAGTCCAACTTCAACCAGCTTCTGACTGGGAAAATGTGTTACCTGATTGATCATTTTAACTGTGCTGGAATTTACAATGACTGAATTCAGTGGCAGAAAGACCCCCAGATGTACATGTGGTAATTGTAAGTGTACATCAATAGAACAACTTTTGTTTCATTACTGTGCTCTAATAAATGCCCCCGTTGGGATTGCTAATTAGGGAATATACAGTATGTATTGATAATTTTGACATTTCAATGCACACATCAATACTAAAAGCATAGAATCAATCCAAAACTATATATCTGTTTTCTAAAAGATGTTTTTAACCTTCAATGACTATGAAAAATTATTAGCAATTTGCCTCTATTCTTTATGTGTATTGACATATATTGTAACTTAGGATGTGTATAGCTATATGGGGTAAGCATATCATTTCACTCCCTAGTAAAAACATGGACATTTAATTCTTATTTCTATGAGAACATACCATCGGCAGGCTCCTGGAAGTTGACATAGGCGTAACCCAAAGAACGTCTGGTGATCATGTCCCTACAAACTCTGATGCTGAGCACAGGCCCTATTGTGGAGAATTTCTCCAGCAACATGGCTTCGTTGACTTCAGGATGAAGGTCTCCCACATAGAGGGAAGCCATAGGATAAGCTCCGGGTCCAGCTGGGTTCAATGACATCTTGTCATGCTAGTGTTGACACGTTCAAAATGGTATACAAGGTTCCTTCCTGAGATAGCACCACTATGAAAGATGTTGACCCTACTATGTATGACGGGGGTGGTATTCATTCTGGAATGATCAGCATATAGCAGTGAATGAATATGCTTAGAGTTGTAAGACACAGATGCATTTGTATTAAAGATATTTAAAAACAATTATATCACCAGGATGAACTACTTTTAAATTAAAATTTTTATAGATACAGTAGTATCTGTCTTGAAAGACCACCTCTTCTGCCAACTAATAATGGTCTTTCAAGACAGGTGGTTTATCATGACAGGTAATAGCACTATATAATGAACAAACTCATGCATCGAGCATGTGGTCTCTCAAGACAAGTGGTCTCTCAAGACAAGTGGTCTCTCATAGCAGTGGTCTTTCATGACAGGTTTTACTGCATTATTAAATAATTTTCTTCATTTGAGACCATAATACAATTTTTAAATAATAATTTCATGTAGCAACAACAAAAAAAAAATCACATTTTAGGCATGTACTATTTATGGTGTACACCAAACTCTATCTCCATGCGTTAATCAAAATAGCTCCCAGGTTCTTGAGAGTGCTGCCAAGTGTATGGATATGATGTCTTCTGCAATGGAACTGCCATGACCATATTTGAATCATGTCACCAACAGACCATTAATCATAAAACTGCAATTGTTCAGCATCTTTCAATGAAACCGGAATTTATAAATTTCTTTATGCTTTGTATATACCATAACCACATGAACAGTTCTTCTATTTTTGGCTAATTTCCTCAGTTTTAAAAATCTGATAATCACATTTATACATTTTAAACAAATATCTGAATCCTACACACTGTACACAGGCGTATCAATCCATCAATCGTTTTCTTACATACTGTACCCAGACATATCAATTCATCAATCTGAATCTAACATACTGCACCCAGGCATATCTATCAATCCATCAATCTGAACCTAACATACTGTACCCAGGTATACCAATCCATCAAACTGAATTTTACATACTGTACCCAGTCATATCTATCAATCCATCAACCTGAATCTAACATACTGTACCCAAACATATCTATCAATCCAACTGAATCTTACATACTGTACATGGGCATATCTATCAATCCATCAATATGAATCTTACATACTGTAACCATGCATATCTATCAATCCATCTATCTGAATCTTACATGCTGTACACAGGCATATTTAGCAATCACAGCAATCAATCAATATGAATCTTACATACTGTACACAGGCATATCTATCAATCCATCAATATGAATCTTACATACTGTACCCAGGCATATCAATCCATTAATATGAATCTTACATACTGTACCCAGGTATATCTATCAATCCATCCATATGAATCTAACATACAGTACATAGGCATATTTAGCAACCACATCAATCTTAATCTTATATACTGTACCCAGGCGTATCTATCAATTGATCAATATGAATCTTACATACTGTACACAGGCATATCTATCAATCCATCAATATGAATCTTACATACTGTACACAGGCATATCAATCAATCCATCAATAATACCATCTATCATAAACAAAGAGTTTTGATATCAAATAAATACAATAATTAATGTTATGTGAAATTAATTTTAAAGTAAGCTAATATTTAAATAAACACATCAATGAAAATACAAAAATTTAAGGATTTAAGTATAATATTAGTTAAACTGGGGACTCATATGTCCTGCATGTTGTTGAAAATCTGGGAAAATAGCAAGGGGATTTCAAGTTCTGGGAGTAAAGAGTACAAGATCATATATATCCTTGTTCCAATGTCGCACACAGGATCCCAAAGTTAGGGGACATGGTGTCCCCAACCCTCCAAATCTGGCAGTCATGCAAGATTTTAGAGTGACAAAGGAAAATAATAGTTCATAATGCACTAATAGCGATAAGAAAAATTGAGATATCTAACTTGCTTTTGACAGTTCTGACATCTTTGCTGTCTACTGTACAATATGATATTTTTATTGGACACTTACATTATTGCAATTAAAGTTTAATAAAATGTTCAAAATCACTCATGAAAATATTAACATGTTTGAATGTTAACCTGAAATGAGCTGCACCATCGAATTGTCCGTTTCCGTTCCAGATCTTGCTCTAGTTTAACTTGGTGTACACCCATTATCTACGAGCATTTTCTCATAATAAATTCCAGTTTTCTAAATTAATTTCTTTAGAAGCAAACAAATCATTCATTAAATGATAACGTGTGCATGTGCATAATTTAGTCTCTTTAGTCACTGTTTGAACCTCAAAATAAATTGCGTCTTCCTCACCGTCGGGGCGACATTATCCTCGAAAATACGTTACATTGACAAGCGTTAAACACTTTACATTCCAACTCGGTCTGCCAAATCTTACCAAAAACGGCTCCAATTGTCTTCTTAACAATCGAAGCAAAATACGCCGCCATTTGAACACAGCATCTGATCGTATCACGGTAGTCCATACCTGTTAAGGGTCACGCATTGCCCGTGAGACACACATTTTGTACATAAATCACGCTAAAACGCACATTCTGAATTTTTCACACGTTTCTAAAAATATTGATGTAATATATTTGTAACTTGACGGTTTTCTGGTTTCCTAACTCTCTTCAGTAAATCTTCACCTTTGCGCAATGGAATTCCACAAAAAAAAAGGATTGACCGTGATATGATATTTACTTGGAATCGGGTTAACATCTAGTTTCGCTTTATAACAATTTAAAACGAAAGTAGAGATCACGGGATTTCCAAGAAACCTGTATTTTATCTACCCCAAAGAAAGGTCCGTATCACTTTATTGTATACAGTCCGAGAGGAGTTGGATAAAATGGAAAAAATGACCTGTGTTATTTGAAAGGGTAACAAACTGATTCGGACCAGGCAGGGTCGGCATGACGTCACAAGCTTAGCGACCTACTTTCCGCCATATTGCGGAGGTGCAAACAATTGCTTAGAAGGAGTCACGGTACTAATTCAGTTCCCATAGTAAACCTATGCAAACATCATGATATTAAAAATTCAATAACTTAAAATTTCTGAGTGCCCATAATCAAACCTATATTTATCAGTATAGATGAAACCTGGATGTCAGCTTCTGTGTAGAGGAAAGGATATGAGCCGCGGCAATTTCTGGACCTGCATGTGTTTGAAACATGTGCTTTCAATTCCGCACCAAAGAGTCAGGTGTTATTTAAGTAATGAGTGTTCCAAACTCAAGACTGTTATAGGACTGGAATTCCATCAATAAAACAATGGCTCTATTTTTTTTTTTTTCACTTACAACTAGGATAAGCTCTCAAAGATTCTTTTCCCTAAAACATAACTAACATTATTAACCAATCCTGGCCAGCCAAACCCATATACACTCTATGAAATGTTCACCCATTTCCAGGCTGGTTCCCATTCTTCCAAACCATTAGTACCGTGTGTCCAGAAAAAGTACGGTAGCGTTAGTTATGTTTGATATTGCAAACCGTTTTAGTTTACCTCTATTTTGTTTATTCTTTCTGTTTTCTGTTCAGAAGTGTTGCATAGTCTTCTGTACACGCAGGATATAAACCACGAATGTGTGTCTGTCGAATATTTTAATAGACGTAATATATTTTAGGTTGATAAGGGTGGCAGTGGTGTGTACGTGTCACGTACATGTGTACACGACAATATACGCCAATTAGTGTCAAGACAGTTTGAAGGCCGTGTTTGTTATATAGTTTGTATATTGTACACTTTTCATTTATAAAATGACGAATATAAATGTAAGGATCAGTTGGCCATTCTTGCACTGTCTTACGGATGCAAAGAGCTGCTGGATAGCGATGCTAATGTAAGATATTTACAGAAACTTAAACTTGTGGAAATTAATGTTTGCCTTTATAAATTTCCAGCAGATATTTGGGTAAATAACCCAACAAAAATGTCCTGAAGTGACATGGCCTGATGTTTACAACTATCTTACAGATACACCTTGTAAGTTTGGTTTTTTAAACAAAATATTTTATTGAAGTAATTATACAGCTTTATCTTAAACCTATTTTTCTTTAATTAAACTATATCAAAATCAGAAATTTTCAGTTGATATTGCCTGTGATCCTAATTATTTTTTTAAAGTTCTCATTATGTTTTTTCATTATTATTATTCTTTAATTGACCTATTAAACCTTGGTTAATAAGCACTAAAAGGTGTGTATTTTTCAACCTATGTACATGTATCCACGCTGCGTTTATAATAATATTTTTTCTTTTTTTAACTTTTTTTGCTGCATCAGGAAGCTTGAAAAATGACAAATTTTCTTTTTGCATATAATGGTTTGTGCACCCAACAACACTGCAAATCTTAGGCATATCATAAAACGTTCTATAAATGTCTCCCACACATTATTCAAGTCACTAGAACAATGGCGGCTGTTTTCACCTCGGCGGTCGTAACTATGCACTAAAAATGTCCGGATGTGAACAAATGCCCGGACCTATCTGGTCCTTATTACGGGCAGATTCGGAGCAAATGCCGGACTGATTCGGACCAAATGTCGCCGGACTGATTCAGACCAAATGCCGGGCAGATTCGGACCAAATGCCGGGACGATTCAGACCACGTGAAAAATATTAAAAGTTTCGTCTGAGATTTAAATGTGACATTTGCATTTGTTTTAAATATGATATTTATTCTCATTATTTTCCCAGGTAAGTTGAGCAGTTGAAATATGCTTTTAAGGAAACAACACCTAAATTGTATGCGTGAAAATATCGTTGTTATATATATTGAAATGAAATAACGTAGGAATGTTTATTTTGTACTGGCAATTCAGTAGGGAAATGTTTTTAAAGCAGCTCAATCACCTTTCCACAAATTTTTTAAAAAATGTTTTGTTGAGAAATAATTATAAAAATTACTAACACTGACAAAAATTGTGAAATCAGGACTCGTGCAGATTTGATTTTGTCTATGCAAATTCGCGTTAGCATTTTAATGCTTCTGTTACATTTATTAAGAATTAACTACATGTATGCATCATGTGCATTGTACTAAATACTATTAGTGCTAAATAATGCATATATACTAATATATTAAACTGGGATTCTGTCAAATTCAAGATTTATTTCGCACAATATCATACGTCTATATTCTGATAATCTTGTGAACCTCATAATATTAAAAAAAAAGAAATTGATAGCGTAACAAAAATGCTAGTGTTATCTCTGATGAAAGACGAAATGTATTTTACGAATCTTTCTTTGAAGCAGTGTGTGTGTGTGTGTGTGTGTGTGTGTGTGTGTGTTAATACTCTCTGTGCTTCGGTATTTTATACACTAACTGGTCTGGGTATGTCAATGCCTTTATTAGATCTGTGTAGAATTTATCGTTAAACTGTGTATTATATCATATACTAATAGCACTGAATAAAACTTGAATGCAAGAAAAATTTAAAAGTGGGGTCTTGTAAATTTATGATTTCCTTCCATGTAATAACACACGTCAATATCATACGTATGTATTCTGTTAATTCTCTCGTCATAAGATGAAATATATTTTTAATAATCTTTGACTAAAACATCTTTAGTTAATTCTTGCTCTCTGAATTCGTTATGCACCATTTAATGTTTTCTAAACTACTAACACTGAAAATGATAAATGCGTACAAAAATATTGAGAACCGTAAGTGATTTACATTTGCTAAGTTATAGTATACAGTGTATTGCACAAGAGCAAAGATAAATAGAAATGCTGACTTGAAATCACTGCGATTGTTGTTTACTAACACCAGAGAAGGGCGGACAATTAAAAGATTAAATAGTTCCGACCCCCAAGGCTGATGGTCTAGGTGTATAAAATATAAACAATAATAAGGTGAAAGCCACAACAATTTAATAAACTATATCACGGTATTCAACAATTACAGGACAATTTTTCAATGCATTTGCTTTCAGTCAATACAAAACCTATTCAAATTGCTAGATATTTCATCACACAAAATTAAAGGTGAGAGTATTTCCTTCCCGTGTCACTTTTACGTTACTCATCTGCAACTTTCGCCTTGTCGTTACTTCCAGTAACCTTGGTTTCGTTCTCCGACCCTGCTCCTTCGCACAACTGTCTATTCTCCCTTGCTCTCCACGTCGTCTCCTCTCTCTAATGTTCGGGTGGCAACCTATCCCAGCCGGAAAGCTTCCTCAAAAGCCTTTGTTCCAAATCTCTTCCGAATTTCCTAGAACTCATTTTTCCCGCCTTTTTTACGAGTGCATTATTTGCTCTCGGAGTACTGTGATGTTTCTTTAGTCACTTCCAAAACTGCACTGACTCGTCGAAAATGAATGTAACAGGATCATGTCTGGCTGCGTGAGAAATCCGCCTCAAAACTTGACTATCTTAGTTCTGTTTGGATACCGGTGGTCTCGTTCAAAACTGTATGGGGTAGAAGCACTGATACGTTATAATGTTGGGTATAATGTCAGGTTTTCCGGTCTCTAGGCCTAAACCGACCAGTGACGTCCCTGGCTGATTCCAAAGCAGTTTCTCACCACCGCGGCAAGATTCTCTTTGAATTAAACACGAACTTGACTGTGACGTAATGGCTAAGTCACACGGACAGGTAGTTTCTTTGTTTCAGAATCGGTCTAAAATGTTAATATTCTTTAACACGTATTGACATTAATCAACGTACTTTGAATGACGAATTCTAATAGAAGACATGTATAAACATGAGGAAGGATTTGTTAGCAAATTTTCAAACACAACGTGACATATATATATATATATATATATATATATATATATATATATATATATATATATATATATATGATTTAATATGTGCTTTAATGTAACTATTTTCAAATGTTTCAAAGGTGAAAATGAAAATAAGTTGGTTTTACTGGTTCAAGAAAACAATTCTGCGGTAACAATCGATACAGATGGCATGATAACACGTATTACTATCGTTTTTACTCATCATGAACGTTTTATACATTTTATTGTAACGATAATGCGGAGAAAATATTAATAACTACTAAAATAAATCATGTAATCATGTATGTGTGTTCCATTATTTTTCTTTTAATATTTCACACGGTCCGAATGAGCCTGGCATTTGATCCGAATCAGCCATGGTCCGAATTAGGCAGATAAATCAGCCCCTTGCCCGTGATGATGTTGATTTTCGGGTGAGGGGCTGATATTACCTATTCATTGAAAACTGCAATTATTTGCAGCCACTTTTGTCTGCATATATCGGTGTACATTTTATACACTTACTGGTATTTCTCGTGGCTGTGGAGCTACCGCCGGCTTAAGGTTTCTTCTCGTGAAATGTACATTATATTTCTAGAGCAATTCGTACATTTGGCGACTTTGTAAATTCATGTGGAATAACACAACCATCTGTCCTGTAGACATTTTAAATTTCGCGCTAGATATGGGTGTTACCAATTACCGGTATGTGTCTAAAGTGTACGCATTATTGTTCCGGAATGATTAGTAGTAAGAGAAGGTGATGATCCTAGACCAAAAGAGGATTCTAGACCAGAGACCCCTACTCCCACCTCCAAATTATGGAGAGGTGGAAGGAGGTTCCCGGACCTCTAGATTTATTTCTATTTAAACAATAAAATATAATATAAAATGTCCTATTACAAAGAGCCAGTTAGTAGCGTCGGATTTAATCTAACAAACAGATTTTTTTAAAAGATTTAATCCAATCAAATCAGCCTCAAGATATACTGGGATAGTACCTAATATAATAAGCGACTGTATTAAAAAGTTGGTCATCATTTATCAGTCAAATATGGATCAGTATGGTTATTCGCAACTGAAAATGACGAACGAATAAGAGGTTGGGCAGATGATCCAATGACATTTATTGACAACATGGTTGATGCTTTATTTGATAATGATATTTCTAAACTAAAATACAAAAAGTTACCCACCCACCCATCATCTGACATTTTCTTCAGCTGCCATTTTTAGCCCAAAATAAGATGACATATAGGAACCGAACCCCAGGCCTCAGTCAAAAATTATTGTTAAGTTATATAACCAAATAATCAGTGTACATTTCTGATTCTATAATATTATAAAATAAATCACAAAACGTACGATTTTACACGTTTCTGCCTGGATATAATATACAAATTCCAGAACCATATGTACAGGAGATCAAAAGACATGTAACAATGACAACGGATCGATTTCTGCAGTCTAGACGAGGTGTATATTGTTACTGCGGCGACAGATGTTCCAAACACGTTATTGATGGATTATAACTGCGAAAGCTTGTACTTATTCACACAATTACTGGACGATATGTATCAGAGATATATTAAGCGCCATGTTATGTATGTATGTATGTATGTATGTATGTATGTATGGATGGATGGATGGATGGATGGATGCATGCATGCATGCATGCATGCATGCATGCATGCATGCATGTATGTATGTATGTATGTATGTATGTATGTATGTATGTATGTGTGTGTGTGTCTGTCTGTATGTATGTATACGTCTATGTTGCGTTTGAAACTACGTAATGGAAATCCCCAACTGTTTTCAAGAAATTACGCAATGGAAATCCCCAACTGTTTCTATGAAATTACGTGATGGAAATCCCAGATTATGTAATGGAAATTCCAGAGAACATTCTAGGAAATCACGTGATGGGAATTCCAGAGAACATTCTCGTGTGGGCGTTATAACGCTAAAAAAGGCAGCAAGATTTTTCTTCGTAGTCGTTTCCGCAGAGATGTATTCGCTGAGAGTTCGAAGGTAAGTGAAATATTTTCTTGAACTTAGTGTAGAGTATTGCTTGACAGACTGGGAAAAATATTTTTTGTAGGTCCTTTTCAAATTATAAAAACAAAGATAATGTTTCTTAAAAATAACTTTTATTTCGTCCAGATTTCATAATTTAATGAGGTAAATGGTACTCAAAATAAAAATAAATATAATCTGATAATTTTTTAAAGAACTTCGCCAGTTATCAAATTTTCAACATTTGCTATTAAATATCATTTATCATCATATTTATACAAATAAAATTTAATTTTTCCGCTTACATATCGATGACATTCAAATACTTCTTTCATTGCTATCTTACTGAGAAGATACTTACTACCTTTTACAAAACTTTTGACTGTTCTAAGTCGATATTAATTTTTGTGTATTGTTGCTGGCTGATCGGATCATGAAAATTATTGTATTTCAGCATTAGTTCGTCTCGCAAATTTTCAAGATAATCAAAGTATTTACTGTCATCTGATCTGATAAGCGACAGTTTAATTCTATCAAATTTACTAAAACAGATACCTAAAATTTCATCATTAAATTCAAATGATAATTGCTGGCCGTCAATCATCAATATTTTGATTTTGCTATTGACTCCATCAGCTAACGTTAAATTTTCGAACATTATTTTTAAAGTTTAGACAAAATTAATTAAAGATGTCACCGCTAGTACTGGAATAATGTCCAATAGCTAGTGTATTAATACCGTCCTCACAATATCTCTTATCGTCAAAATTTCTTAGTCCACGTTTATAATAGTATCTGTTTCAAGTTTGTGATGATTTGTTCTAATAACATTTGTTTTGATAAAGCTGACATTATTGTTTAGCGCTGCTTTAAAGTCATCAAATTTCATACATTTTTTTACGTATCCACGAGGAATACCTTTTGCTTTTTTTGGTCAGTTTATTATCATTTAAAATTACGGCATACATTTTACTTCTTAGTCCAACAAATTCTCTAACTGGCACAAATATAAATTCGTCTTTCATTTTACCAATAACCTTTTTATTTGCATCATCATGAAATCCACTACTTTCGTTATAATCTGATAAATCAAATAGGTCACGGTGTTTATAAATATCTTGATAGACATCTTCACATTTTATATTATAAACTAGCGAGTCTGTATCAGTAAATAGCAACTCCGAATCTGGCCACTGCTTTTTGGTAAAATTATAGTGAAAATCGTACATCAGCCACTTTGATATATCAAGTACAGCAGCTCCAACATAAATTGGTTTATTTAACTTTAAATTTGTCTTTCGTCGTTGTATAGCAACAAGATTTTCATTAAATATTTTCATACTGACAAACCCATCACCATTAACTAATTTATTTCTGCGATTTATATCGTTTACAATCTCAGTATTTACTCGCCGTCTTATATTTTCCATTGTTTTACCGAACACAGAATTGTTCATTAACTTGAAAAAGTTTTTCTCTAATTCGGTTTTTGCCACAGCACGACGCTTGGTATTTAAATCAATATAATTTGATATCCACCACGATTGATTAAATTTTAGTACGCGATGAACTTTTCTCAGAATTAATCCAGCATCTACTGCTTGTTTTAAATTTTTGTAATGTATCACGTAATTTCTTTTATTTAGCAAATTTGGAACTAACTTATTAACAATCGAATTTATTGCTGTTGTCGTTGCTCGTTGTTCAGGTGATAGTAAACTGTAATCTAGTATCATAGACTCTGCACAAAATGGGTAGTCGTTATGTAGATCATGTAACGAAGTAGGATAATCTAGATCAACTTCAACAAAGTATCAAATATCTTTAGGTAAATCTTTTTCTGTTTCTTTAACTTTGTAACTCTTATGATATCCAGGAAATGCTGTAGCAATATTTTCTGCTTTTGTTAGGCTCTTCTTAGCAATATCTCGCAATTTTAACATTTTATTATATATAGTATTTGTATATTTAATTAATTTGTTATGTATTTTTCAATTAGAGATATAAAATGTTATATAAGATAGTGTCAAACAATATGAGATAAATTAGATTGATGGCAGAGGAACAAGAAGAATATCATATACATCCAAAGTACAGCTTATATGCTGGAAATGCATTAGGGTCTGTTATTCACATAAAATATCAAAGACCATTCGGAAAAGCAACACCAGCTGCAATTAAAAACTCGGTAAAAGGTGATAATACAGAAAGAGTCGACATGTTTAGAAAAGATTTTATTTACACATTATTTTGTGATGATATTTCAGCTGGACAAAGAGTCTATAGAGTAAACAATTCGATTAAAGATGATAACATTGAAAATTTAGCATTGCAAGATGAGTATCAACCACATCCTGTATTTGATTTGTATGAGGGTAACGAATGCGGAATTATACGACATAGCAAAACAAAAAAAGTTGTTGGAAGTTTGCAAAATGCTGGTTATTTACATATAGTAGTTCGTGGAACTAAAACTGATAAAGTTGGTTATAAATCACACGGATTTATTTATGATGTTTTTCATGGACCAATACCTAATGGCTTAGTTATTGATCATAGTAATAAAATTAAGACAGACAATGCAATGAAAATTTAGATTTAGTAACACCAAAAGAAAACAA